>FIZR01011793.1:0-15262 GCA_900060175.1 Ferrisia virgata
TGACCCTTCCTCCTTTTGTTTTTTCAATAAATTTTTACACCTGTGCTCAGAAAAATATTAAACATTACATGGGATGTGTTCAAGTTACCGTCTCTGCTTCTGGTTGAATACTTTATACAAAAAGATCTACAATTCTACATCCAGCATACTCATAGGTCGTTACTCTTTCAGTAGCTTTCTGTTTCAAGAAAAAAAAAAAAAAATAC
The DNA here is from genome assembly GCA_900060175.1 of Ferrisia virgata. Classification (NCBI taxonomy): domain Eukaryota; kingdom Metazoa; phylum Arthropoda; class Insecta; order Hemiptera; family Pseudococcidae; genus Ferrisia; species Ferrisia virgata. Next base: position 207 of record FIZR01011793.1, read on the forward strand.
CAAAGGAAATACAACTGAAAAAAAAGTAATACATTCCTCCCCTACCAAACCACCTAAATACGAAGAAGAAACCCCATACAACAAACAAAGCTGTCGGCCAAGCAAGTAATCTAAGCAAGGTTAATTGTTTCAATCTGATATCGTGTTATGTTCACGGGGCCAAGACCACGACAAAATTTAAATAAGCAGCAAAGTGGAAACGAGGGAATTACACTTTTAACGTATTTTAAAGTATTATTTTCCTGTACAGCTCTTTTTTACGAGAACCATTAACTAAGCGGTAATGTTATAGTATATAAGGTTAATTTTTTGTCGTTTTTAATTGGCCCGAGAGTTGACTTTTGAAAATTCGATGTGAAGCTCTCGCCCGCTCTCCCTTTCCATAATTTTTTTTTCCTCTGCATTAAAATTGACGTCGTAAAGGCGTATATTATACGTACCTCTACCTACCAACCCACGTACACCTTTCAAACACTTTCGTGTGTTCGTTGGAAGGTGATACGAGTAAAGTATTTATCGGCGAGTTGTGCGCTTTGCTATTTGTTGTACTCGACTTACATGTACCCAACTACCACACAGTACGTGCCTACGCTTATTAAACCTATATAAAAATGTTTTCAAAGCGAACGGCTTGGTAGGTATTTTGCGTGAAATTTTATGTTATTTTGGTCGTAAAATCAAGAACGTGTTTCAATAAAAAGTCGCAAAAAAAAAATAATAAAAAATTCTGTAACGAATTTCACATACATAAAGGTATAAGTTTATGAAACATGAGAATTTAAGGCTCGAGTAATTGATACTTTATTTACGCTACCATAAAAATTCTCGCAAATGCAAACAAAATGTAGAAAAAAAATTCCCGCAAATTTCAAATCATTTAACCGAATCGTAAATCATCCAGAATGTACTTTGATACTAATTTCCTGAATCGTAGAAATTTTCAAGTCGATTTTTAGCCAATCACAAAGCCATCAAGACTCAAGGGTGCACTAACCGAGATAATATCTGAAGGAAAAATTCTAACGAATAAATTAAATCAACCTTTTTCTTTGATACGCCGCCTTGAAAGAAAAAAAAAAAAGCTTAAAAAATTTAAACAAGGAAAAAAAATCTTACATGTCGTGTTCAACTGCTCTTGAAAGAGAGAGACAAACAAATATACACGTACGAGCAAATGCCTCTACACCAACCGTAGAAACACGTTGAATAAATAATTACCAAATAGCGGCGCTGCCTGGGGTGGGGGCGGGGGGGGGGGCGCGGATGGCGGCAATGGCCTACAGCAAAGTTTTAGGCATAGATAGTGGTCAAATTTAGCGGCTAAAATGAAAAATCCCGACAATCTGTTCGGCTCGGTAATTAATAATTCAAAGAGAGCGGTTTAATTATTTATAATTTAATTCGGGAAATTACGAGGCCGCGAAAATTACGCGTTAACTACGAAATAACGTATTTTTAATGACGCGTTTCATTGTTACCGCGACGGTAGACGGTGCCGTGCATATACGTGCGAACAATTCAAGACCGCGGGGTAAGATGGAGTGGACAAGGGGAGACGAGTAGCTGGGTACAATTTAAAATAATATAACAGGTCGAAATTACGAGTATCTTCGTTATAACGCTATATACTACAACAACGTCCTATTATAAGAGTCATTCAAGGTAAAATAAAACGCAACCCTATAAGCGAAGAAGGTGGAAGATGAAAAAAAATCAACATGCAGGGTTTCGACGCTCCTGAATAAAAATAAAAGATATACCTAAGCGAAATAAAAATTAAAAAAAAATTAAAAAAAAACTGGAGAACTTCGGACATTCCTTCGTTGAAATACGAATTTTTACGAAGGTATACGATGAAATGTAAAAAAAAAAAAAAGTTTTATCCTGATGTACATAGAGGTACAACGCAACAAACGACAACAACATCAACATCAATAATAAAACGGAACTACACGTCGCTGCTATTTTTCAGCATTAAATACTACTTCATTTTTATATAAAACACCTCGTCGTCTTGTCGACTCGGTTGCCACTTGTGTTTGGGGTGAAATAAACTATTCGAATTTTGTTTCGCGATATAAACTACACAGAACATGGTAAAGGATAAATTCGTTCGTTTTCTTTACAAATAAAATTGCACAAGACGATTTGATAAAATTTCATATTTGCGATACGTATACCTGTAGATGCCTAGCTTAGCCTAGCGCAACTCTGCTTAGCAATAAATGGTACCATTTGTAGTACCCCTTTTCCCCATAGGCACCGCTCCACAGGCATCTAAACTATAACAAATGATCTATTTAAAAATTTCAATCCAATCATTAATTCAAATGGTGGACCTTGCAGATGAAAACTTTTCCTACAAATCTTGTCATATACACATTTCTTCTATTTTTGTTACTGAAGATGCAACGTTTGTTTGATTTTATAAGCCCCTTCAAATTATCAAGATAGGAGAATTTTGTATGTAACCAAAAATGCCACAAAAATTTCTTACTATAAGATCCACTATTCAAGACTGCGATTTGAGCGAATTTTTTATTCACAAAATTTTGTATTACCTTATTTAACCTCATCTAAAATTTTGAGAATAAAAAATTCGCTCAAATCGTGGTTTTGAATGTTAGGCCTTGTAGTAGGCAACTTTTTCTGCATTTTTGGTTGTGTACAAAATTTGCCTACATTGATTATTTGAAGGAATTTATAGAATTCAAACGAATGCTGCTCCTGCAATAACAAACTTAGGCAAAACGTGTACATGACAAAATTTGTAGGAAGCATTTTTGTCTACAAGGTGCACTATTTAATGAAAATTTTGAAATTGCTCATTGGTCATATTTTTAGATGCCTGTACGGTGCTATCTGTAAGGAAAAAGAGAGCTCTGAAGAGTAGCATTAAACTCGCATCCACTCGTACTACACACCCACATAGGCTAATGTGATTTATAAACTCTGTGGAACTTGATGTAAGAATTAGCATAGATCTATAGTACACATAGAGGCGAATTTAACGGACTCGCTCGAAGGCCTACTTTTCCCCAGAGGTGAAACTCTACAAGCATCTAAAAATTGAACAAATGAGCAATTTAAAAATTTTAATCCAATCATCAATCCAAAAAAATTTAGGAACTTTTCCCTTTGAGGGAAAAATTTTAACTCATGGATAGGCAACATATCCATGTCAGCATTTTGACATAAATTGCAAAAATCCTTCATAATAATTTTATTTAGAAGTAGAGTTACTTAAAATTAATTTAAAAGACTACCTTATGGTGCTTCTAAATTAATTTTATTTTAATCATCGAATGAAAAATTTAATATTAATTGATTCAGTTTTAATACTAGGTATAAAAACTATGATTAATTCCACAAATCTCAAAGCATTGTCAATAAATTAAACCTGGTGTATTTAGTACATCAACAACGTCACATTTTCAGAAAAAAACCCTCAGTGCTAAGACATATCCATGTCAAAATCACCAGTCTCTTTTCACATTTATTATTTTCTAATTTTTAATTTAATTTAACTTTTTTATTTTTTATTTGTTTAATTTTTCTAATATTTTTATATTTTTAATTATTTTTTTTTACATTTTTTCATTAATTTTTTCTATTTTTAAATTATTTTTTTCAATTTTTTTCAATTTTTTCCATTTATTTTTAATTTTTTAAAATGTTAAAAAATTTTTTCAATTTTTTAAATGATTTATTTATATTTTTTAATTTTTTCAATTTTTCTTTTTTTTAATTATTTTTATTTCAACCGTTTTCAGTTTTTGATCAAAAATGTCACATCAAAAACATAGCATGAAAAACGTCACTTTTTCAGAAAATTACACTCAGCCCTACATCCATGTCAATAGCGGAGACCTTGTACACGAAAATTTCTCCTGTGAAATCTGTCATAAATACATTTTGCCTATCTTCATTACAGAAGGGGTAGAATTTGTTTGAATTTCACAGACTGCTTTAAATAATCAAGACAGGCAAACTCTGTACATAACCAAAAATATTTCAAAAGTTGTCTACTACAAATTCCACTACTCAAAACCGAGATTTGATCAAATTTTTAGATTCAAAAATTTTCCGGGGGGGGGGAGAAAGCTTACTGGGATAATGTAAAATTTTAAAAATAAAAAACTCGTAGTTTTGAATAGTGAATCTTGTAGTAGGCAACTTTTGCAACATTTTTAGTTATATACAAAATTTGCCTACCTCAACTCAATTACTTGTAGGAGCCTGTCAAATACATAAGAATACTACTGCTCCTTCAACAACGGAGATAGGCAAAATATGTACATGACTAAATTTTTAGGAAAAATTTTCGTCTACAAGGTTTGCAATTGAAATTTTGAAATTTCTCATTTATTTAATTTTTAAATGCCTGTACAGTAGGGTGGTACAAAGTACGTTTTTTCAGAATTTTGAGGTTTTTCATCCCCTAGCGGAGTTCTTTCTTATGAAAAAAAAACACGTTTTAAAAATCCGATCAGTAAAAAAATTTTTAGGAGTGCCAGATTGGGGTTTTATTATATCGCAGCGATATATACCCGACGTGCACACTACTGCACCGCGTGATCATCGTGGAAGGATGATTCTTTCGTTGCCTAGTATTGCTCAGCATTGCACTACGTCCTGAATCTCACTTGAATCGGGTCCTCTAAGAGTGAGTACTGGGCTTCGAGTCCGTTTTTTTGGGGTTTTGAATTTTTGACGCCATGATTTTTCACGAACTGTGTATTACGAAAATGTAAACGTTTAATAAACTTCTCATAGCTTTCTAAGTTGGAATTAAAAATTCTAGAATGAAAAATATTTGAATTCTGTTTCCCATTTCATATTTTTTGATACTTTTGGTAAATTTTTACCAGAATTTGTTCATAACGTTGATTAAAACTATTCAAATAATTGCGCATTTACTTAAAACTTTTTTTTTTTTTTTTTTTTATACAAACATAAATGTTGAATAATTGCGTTCAAGTATTTAAATAGGTAAAATGCATATGAAAGGAACTACTGAAGTGAATATGACGACGTGGTACGTGTAAACGCATTGGCCCGAACGAGCCAGACGTTTCACTACGATCACGCGGTAGAGTTGCGTCGCTATCGGGCCATTTCGATCAAAATAATAAACCTCGTCGTAGCATCACTTAAAATTATTTTTTTGGCCTGAAAATTAACGCGTTCAGGAGGATAAAGAATAAAAATAAAAACACAAATTTTTTTACATGTATTTTTGAACCTCCCTACTGTGCAGTGTCACCACTGGAGAAAAGTGGGGCTTCGAGTGGGTACGTTGAATTTGCCTGCACGTGTATTGTAAATCTATGCTAATATTTATCTCGATTTCCATGCCTCCTGTGGGCAGGCTGAACCATCAAGCTTTTCGATCCCCTCTCTTCTCACCACACTACACAAATTACTCGAATCGAGATTTTTTTTCCCTTATACGTCTACAGTGTAGATTATCATTAACCGCAATGCACCGCTGAAATGGTAATCATACGCCTACTTCCCTTTGCGTATCTGGTACCTCTCAACCTATACGAAATCGACAACGCGATGCGACGCGACGTTTATTTGAATAATGAAAAGGTCGAAATTAATGCTGTAAAGATGCGCCAAAGTGTACAAAGTATCTGGCGACGAGTATACGTAAGTACAACTAGGTACATAAGTAAGTAAGCACAGAAAGCAACGCAACGTAAACGCGAAACGCCAACGTGGAAAATTTTCTGACGATTTCAAGAGCCATTTGTTTATCGTGTACTGAGGCGTTTTGTCGCCGTAACTTTACTGTATCTATAAATCATAGCGACTTATCCTCGAAATAGAATCATTTTAAAGTGTAAGCTCTGTTCGGTGCCGAAAGCAATTTACACCCCGTTTTCAGGCATACTATATACATACATATACACACACACACACACTGTACACACTGCGTACGTTACGTACTACGTAGACCTATATATTTTCTATATATATACCATACCGACGCGTTTTCTCTTCCTGCCTCCCCTCTTCGTCGTCTGCCTCTTGCTCTTGCATCGTTCGCGTACTATTCGTCTTATGGTGTGTAGTGTAAGGATACGCGTATAGTACGTAACTACACGTACATAGTACGTACGTATAACGCACGAAATCCTCGCCATTTTTCAGTTTTTCTATTGTAAGCAGAAATAAAAAAAAAAAAAACTAGCGGCGGTTTTTGAAAAAATGATTTTTTTTTATTTTTACGTCGACGAAGCGACGAAATTTAATTGTACGTGTAATAGTCGCGTAGTAATAGGTTAGGGGTAAGTACAGCACAATGTACCCTATGATGTAGTACTACAATATACTGTTTACTATGTGCGTATGATTCAGTGTAAAATGACCTCCTACATGACTACGTACGACTAACTAGCTACGTGGTATATATAATGTGGAATGCTGGGTTATTTATTGTTCACGTGTTTCCTGTTTACATTGCCTTAAACCTGAAAAGGACGATGAGTTGAATTAACTGGATTTTCTTCGTAGAAATAAAGAAAGGTGCGTGAAGTTGATAAACTCGTCGAGCAAGGCGGATGATTGAAGCGTGTGAGGCTGAGGGAATACCACCTACACCAATATCATATAAAATTGATGCTACAATCCTTAAAAATTTATTTATCGTAATTTTTGTCACAAATTCGTTTACATTACACAGGCATAGACCATATCAACCAAAAACGCTGCACGTGGAAAATCACAACTGAATTTTCAGATGAAAGATAAACTTCCGAAGAGAACAAACGTTCACAGAGTATTTGCTACTTGACAGTTTTTTTTTTTTTTTTTTTTTTTTAAATATCCATAATTTTTTTTTTTTTTTTTTTTTGAAATATCACTAATTTGTTTTTAGAAAAGTGTTAATTCAACCTGAATTTTGGGTTTTCTAACGATTTCTTTCAAACGCGTACACGACTTGTCCTAAATTAACAGTTGTCCTTGAAGACAACTGCCAATTCAGTACAACCTGTACTTGAAATCTTGACCAAAACTACTGGTTGTCCAAGGAAGATAAACGTTGTTTCAACAAAATATATACTGAATAGCTCATCTTGAATTACCGATTTCCGACCTGGACAATCATTTACGTCTGAATACGTGAACACCTTTGTTTGGGGAGCCAGGTTGTTGTACAAGACAACTGCTGTTGCAGAACAATCTGTACTAAGAGATAACAAGTTCTCTCTCAGGACAACCGTTTACATTGGACAATCGCAGCTCATCTGAAGAGTCAGGTTGTCCTACAAGACAACCACTGTTTCATGACAATCTGGCTCATCCTAAATAGCAGTTTGTCTCTTAGGGCAATCGTTTACCTTGGACAATCCCAGCTTGTCCGAAGAGTGAGGTTGTCCTACAAGACAACTGTTGTTTCAGGACAATCTGTAGTTGATGTGCTGTCCTAAATTGCAAGTTGTCTCTTAAGATAACCATTTACTTTGGACAATCCCAGTTTGCCCCAAGGAGCCGGGTTGTCTTACAAGACAGCCACTGTTTCAGAACCAGCTGTATTTGAAGTGTTGTCCTGAATAGCAAGTTGTCTCTTAACTCGAACAATCCCAGTTTGTCCAAAGAGTCAGGTTGTTGTACAAGACAACTGCTGTTGCAGAATAATCTGTACCAAGACATAACAAGTTCTCTCTCAGGACAACCGTTTATCTTGGACAATCGCAGCTCATCTGAAGAGTCAGGTTGTCCTACAAGACTACCGCTGTTTCATGACAATCTGGCTCGTCCTGAATAGCAGTTTGTCTCCTAAGGCAACCGTTTACCATAGACAATCCCAGCTTGTCCGAAGAGTAAGGTTGTTCTACAAGACAACTGTTGTTTTAGAAAAATGTGTAGTTGATGTGCTGTCTTAAATTGCAAGTTGTCTCTTAAGATAACCATTTACTTTGGATAATCCCAGTTTGCCTCAAACAGCCAGGTTGTCTTACAAAACAACCACTGTTTCAGAACCAGCTGTATTTGAAGTGTTGTCCTAAATAGCAAGTTGTCTCTTAACTCGAACAATCCCAGTTTGTCCAAAGAGTCAGGTTGTTGTACAAGACAGCCGCTGTTTCAGGACAATCTGACTTGTCCTAAATAGCAGTTTGTCTCTCAAGACAAACATTTACTTCGGACAATCTCAGCTTGTCCAAAGAGCCATCTTGTCTTACAAGATGACCGCTGCTTCAGGACAATCTGTACTCAAAGTGTTGTCCTAAATTGCATGTTATCTTTTAGGACAACCGTTTACCTTGGACAATCCCCGCTTATCTGAAGAGTCAGGTTGTCCTATGAGACAACCACTGTTTCAGGACAATCTGACTTGCTCTAAATAGCAGTTTGTCTCTTAGGGCAACCGTTTACCTTGGACAATCCCTGCTTCTCCAAAAAGTGAGGTTGTTCTACAGGACAATCACTAGTACAAGCTGCACTTGATGTGCGGACCTAAACTGCAAGTTATCTCTTAAGATAACCGTTTATTTTGGACTGTACCAATTAGTCCCAAAGAGCCAAGTTGTCTTAGAAGACAACCACTGTTCCAGCACCGGCTGTACTTGAAGTTTTTGTCCTAAATAACAAGTTGCCTCTTAACTCAGACAATCCCGGTTTGTCCAAAGAGTTAAATTGTCCTACAAGACAACCACTGTTTCAGGACAACTTGACTTGTCCTGAATAGCTGTTTGTCTCTTAAGACAAACATTTACCTTGGACAATCTCAGCTTGTTCAAAGAGTACGCACCGCTGCTTCAGGACAATGCGTACTTGAAGTGTTGTTTTTTAGGACACCCATTTACCTTGGACAATCCCAGCTTGTCGAAGAGTCAGGTTGTCCTACAAGACAAATACTGTTGCAAGACCACCTGTACTCAAAGTATCATCCTAAATCGCATGCTGTCTTTTAGCACAATCGTTTACCTTGGACGATCCCAGCTGATCTAAAGAGTCAGGTTGTCTTGCAATACAACTGCTGTTTCACAATGATCTGTACTTGAAGTATTTTCCTAAATTACATGTTGTCTTTTGCGACAACCACTCATCTTGGACAATCCCAGCTTGTCTGAAGAGTCAGGTTGTCCTACAAGACAAAAGACTATCTGTACTCAAAGTGCTGTCCTAAATAGCAAGTTGTCTCTTAAGACAATTGTTTTACCTCGGAAAATTCCAAGTTGTTCTACAAGAGAATCCCTGTTTCTGGGCACTCTCTCACTTGTTTCAAATAGCAGTTTGTCTCTTAGGCAACCCTTTACCTTGTAAATCCCAGCTTATGCAAAAAGACAGCCACTGTTTCAGGACAATCTGTACTCAAAGTGTTGTCCTAAATAGCAAGCTATCTCTTAGGACAACTATTTTACCCTGCGTTTTCTACAACTTCAAGATAGTTGTTTTTTTTTGGTAAGGTTCAAAAATGTTCTGGAAAATGTAAAATACCCTTTTCAACAGAAGAAATTTTTTCTAAGTAGCCAGCTCTAAAAGAAAGTAGTGCAAGCCATCTCCAAGTTTTTAGTTCCATATCAAAGTTATATTTAGTGTGTGAAAAATCTAAAAAAATCCACAACTTCTCAAGTTTGAAAAAAATTGGTTCAAAACTCACACCTCTCCTACAATGCATTTCCCCCTCCGAAAATGATCATGTAAAAACCTGCGAAGACCCTTAAAAATCATCTTTTATTAATGCCCAAGGAATCTTTTAAAAATCTTAATTTTGATACTTGGGATAAATCGCTACGGTCAGCCTGATATAAACCTTTGGACACGAGCAAATAATGGTACAAATCCTCAAAATTTGCTGGTTCACATATCATTACTTAAGGATTGAACTACACATTCGTAAAAAATCAATCTCATGGAGTGACTAGAGGAAAAAGGTGAGAGTTTGCGCCTTTTTGATATTAAAAAAATCATGGTGGTTTTCTCATGAACGTTTGTTTGCATAAAAATTCACTCATATTTACACGTATGACTTACTGTCCCTAATCATTGTACCTTCGTGTCATCACATCATCAGATACAATGAGTACAATTTCTTTGAACAAAAGTAACTTCGATAAAGAGATAACAGATTTTTTTAAATTTATTTTTACTATATCTGAAAAAAACACAACTCAGGTTGTCAAGTAAATCATTTTGAGTAACACTTTGTTCAAAAATTAGTCACTCGAATCATTGAACAAAACGAACAACTCTACATTTTTCCAGTAAAACTAAACTAAATTTTAACCTAACATACATTCTAGGAAGAAACATAAAGATACCTGTCCCTGCTCTTAACGTAGTATACCAAGAAAATATACCAAATGAAAACAGCAGCTTCGTAAAGCTCATTTTGAAATACGTGCAGTACACTTGGGGAAAAAAGCATAGTTTGAAATCTGGACAAGTATCGACCACCATATACATATAGGATAGGTACCAGGTAGCAAAGTGTACATACGCCAGACATTCGAAGAGTACCTGTGTGGACGAAAAGTACACCGCTATATACCGTTTCCCTGCGCCATCGCCAGGTCGGCCGCTTTAATGCACAAAATAATAAAGGTCATTTTATAATTAGGTTACCGTTAGGTTATGTAGTACATATAGAAATGTATTCGCGGAAAATTCAATAACACACAGAAGGTAAAACGGAAACGGTATCTGTATAATTAAGTAAATTAGCTTACGTTAGGAAAATTCCATACAGATACCTTCGTAGGTATGGAGCCTCGAACAACAAATTTTCAAACAGAAACTTGTATGTTCCCTGATTTCGATTTCGCTGCTTTTACCATTTCAACTCGCTAAGAATTAATACTTACACGTTACATAATTTATTACAGGTACCTAAGATGTTTCCATCGGCAAATTATTACAACGAACAGATTTTGCAGAGTTTTCAAATCATCTGCTAAATCAAGTGTGAAAAATGAGAGCCTTTTTATATTTTTTTTGGAAGATCTACCTTTCTAAAAAATTTATAACGCATCGTGTTTTTCTATTTCTCTTTCATTCCATCATTTGTATCATTCAATTGAAAATTTTAATACATGAAAAAAATTGCACGAAATAATAGGACGGATTTTCATCCTGGAAAAAATAACAAACTAAACAAATCATTAATTCTGTATTACGTCTGCAGAAAACCTGCCTCCTGGGGCAAGGGGGAGGGGGAAAGATCGCAATAGTGCGGATAAATTATTATCAAGTTATAAGATATCGCAATTTTTTCAATTTTTTTTTTTTTCATCGAAATTTGTGAAGTTTTAAGGCGGGTAGATTGCGTTTTTAAAGTAAGTACGACCAGCTATACGCGATATCATATCCACTTTCCAGTATCCATTTCTAGCTCATAAATTGTAAATGTTGGCTACTTGCAAATTTTCAAATGAAGCCTAGGTAAATACGAGTAACTTGAGATTTGCTGATAGCGTCGTCGTCAGAGCGTATTACTAATTCATGAGAAAACAAAACCATAGACGTTTAATTACCTCGAACAATGGAAAATACCTGGCAAACGCTGATAAGTTGAAATTAAAATACTTAATTGAAAATTCCACTGCTTACGTATAATATCTATGCACATAGGTAAATATACAATTACCTATGGGCAAAGGTTTTCGTACTTAAAACGATTTAATGAAATTTCTCAACAAAAGAGCTAGAATGAAAAATACCAAGAATAAGTATCAAAGTGTTAAAATTAGGTGTTAAACATGGCAGCTTAAAAATATTTATTTCGAAACGCATATCCCTCAAATTTTTTCTTTTTACCCTTACAACGCTCTTAAATTGAACTTCGGCCAAATTATAAGTTGCTGTCCCTGGTTGACTTGTCCTTGAAGTTGTGTTGTATACCACATACATTGTATATCTCATAAATCCTTCGACTTGTATAAGTTTTTTCAAAAAATTAATGCACCGTTTTGTGCAGCACAAACAACTCTACAGAAAACATCAAACAATATTTTCGCCAACGAGGAAACCTCACCTGTATGTTACTGATTTGAACGAAACCAAGCTAAATAAAAATACGGGCAAGTCAAAAAAATGGAAATTTTCAGCTTCTGAAGTTCATTTTTGGATTTTTGAAAATTTTTACGAAACTAATGAACGATGACTATAAAAGAAAAAAAAAACGTTCAGATTGATTTTTGTGAAATATTAGAAACACGTAGATTGAAAAAAGCATCGCGAATTTTCCTGATCAGGAAAAGGGTTAGGGGTGGGGGGAGGTAGGGGAGGGGGGGGGGGGGGAGATGGGGGAGGTGGGGTGGGGGATCAATGTGGGTAAAATTCGAAACTCTTAAAAGGCATATCTATAGCTTCTACAAAGTGTGCATACCAAATTTCAACTTCCTGGCTCAATTTGAAGAGGAGTTAGGAAAGGAAAAGCCCTTTTCCAAGGTGAAAAGCGTCACATCTCCCCTCCTAATTGATCTATGAGGCTGATTTTTGGATATGTTATATAACTTTGGATTATCTATCGACTGACTTAAAAAGGAACAATTTTTGTGATCTGAGCCCCTCAGCATCCCCTCCCTCAAATTTGGGCACAACTGAATTTTTACCAGAGGTCATGCCCATTTTGGAATATCAAATCTCTCACCAATCGAAGCCTATTTCTCCAATTTGATCGATTTTGGTCGGTATCAAGCTCAGTAAATGATTTAAGGTTTCTAGGAAAAAAATAAACATAAAAATAAAAATATACGGTCAAAAATAGTCGTGATGGTCTTCTAGGACCTGAAAAAGGATTTTGTTGATATTAACCACTCATTCGCCGTAGGCCAATAGACCGTAATAGTCCGATTTTCTATGGCAAAATGGCGTAGAAAATCACGCTAAAAATAAATTATTTCGCGAAATATGCTGCATTGAAGTTATAGTACAGAAAATTAGGTCACCAGCATGAAATATTGACTACACAAATCTATGTATCCTATTTTCCAGACGTTCCGGAGGCTGTGGAAAAACTTATTTGTTCCCAAATTTGAAAAATTAAGTAATCAAGCACGCTGATACAATTTTTTGACAAAAACTTGGTTATTGTGTCCAATGTGGACCGCAAAAATTATTCCATGGCATTTTGTAGGCGTTCTGAAACCTCCGGAAAAAATTCCAATTTTTTAAATATTTTGGAAATGTTCTAGAATGGCTAGAAATTTACATCCGATAAATCGATTTGCGAGATCCATATTACAGAGTTGACCAATTTTAGTTGAAACATGTTCTCGCACTTTAATTTTTCTAAAATTTTCAATTCGTTGTTCACTGTTAGAATTTAAAAACGATTCAAAAATTCATTAATCAACTATCCGATTAGAAATTTCAAGGAAACCACTACTCTAGAAAAAAATTTTCAGCTTCTGAAGTCAATTTCCGGCCGTTTTGCAACATTTCAAAAATTCTATACAAATTGAAATTTTTGCTGGAGGTTTCAAAATGCTTGGAAAATAAGATAAGTCAATATTGGCCTTGGGTGGTAGTCCGGTTTTCTCCATCGTAAAATAATTACCAACCATCTGCTCAGTACAAATTTGCAGAAATTCATCAAAAATCCAAAAAACGTCCTTCAGCAGTTAAAAATTTGGTTTTGAGAGATTTTTCAACACACCTTTTTTTATTTACCTTACTAGAGAACGGTCGGTCATCAGAGTCCATCGCCAATCTTTCCAGGGAGGGGGGGACTAGTTTTCGCGTAGCAGTGTTGCCAACATTGAAAAAATAATGCTATAGAAATTTTATAATTTTATATTAAACAAACAATAATATGAGGATTAGGAGGCGATAAGTAAAAAAAAGTCATGTAAAAAAATTACCTAACTCAAGAATTGAAGGAGCAGTGATTTAAAAACCTCAAAAGTTTGTAGAAATATATCTTTGTGATTGGGGATTCTTACGTAACTCTTCAAGGCGAGCAAAAATTATTCGTTAGGACATTTGCGCGTATCTGAAAAATTGAAAGAGCAGCGTGCATGAAAGTTTTACAAGCCCTAACTGATGAATTTTATTTTTACTGTTAACAACACTGAATAAAAAGGAAAATATAATCCGCATTCCATGCAGTCCCTTCAATTTTAAAGATAAGCCATTTCTGCATATAACTATTTTCGTTCTTATTGAAGAGTTGCGCATGAATTCTCCTTAACCACCAAAAATATTTCTACAAATTGTTGATTTTTTTGAATCATTGCCCCTTAAAATTTTGACTTTGGAAACTTGTTCGTACGACCATATATAGTGCGATGTAATGGTCAATTCTGACCTTTTCTTAGTTAGTTTTGATCTAATCGAAGGTGAATACGTGAGAAGGTTCTCTTTTAAGGTCAACTCCTGTTGAAGTGACAAACGATCAAAAATTCACAAACTAACACAACTCGGATACTGACCATCCAAGAATACTTACTATGTCAGGGGGGAGGGGGCTGTTTACACCTCTTTTTCTTTCCAAACGAGCTGTAAAAGCTGATAAAAAAATTATAAACAATAAAAAGTTCACAAACAGTTAAATGAAAAAAAAAGAGAAAAATTATGCACACTATGAGAACTTACGAACATGAATTTAAAGTTCCTAAAAATACAATTGTAAAGCTAAAAAAAAAACAATTTTTTTTTAATTTTACCCTCCTTTTGCTGAGACATACGTATTTCAAAAAACAGTGCTTTTTAGCTCTCACTTCGCAAAAAAAAATCGGTAAAAATATTATTTTAATCGACAAATTTTTCATCCCACTCTCCCTCCTGGAACTTGCCTTCGCCAAGTTTCTGATAAAAGCACCAGATAAAAATTGAGTACCTCGTCTCAAAGTAGATGATGAAGGGAATGCTAGGACTCTTCAAAGTACTGCATTTTTGAGAAAAAAAAAATCACTGAGTTTCAGTAGCGTAGTAAGGAAATCGCCGCCTCGAGAAATTCAAAACTTTGTCACCCCCTTTAAAAAAAAAATTTTAATGCTATGATGAAAATAAAAATATCTATACGTAGATTGTAGAACATATCTTTTTATTGATTATAATATAAGGTTATAACTTTATTTTTCGGGATTTCATTTCCG
>FIZR01011797.1:0-12333 GCA_900060175.1 Ferrisia virgata
AATGTGAGTTTTGACTGTAATATTCAATTTTTTTCCACCAAAGTTTTTTTCAATCGGGTATGTAAAATATTGAAAAAAGAGGTTAGGCTATATAAGGGGTCTGGAGGCTATTATAAGGATAATGGCGGCCATGGAAGGGAAGCTTCAGGATATGTAAGTGGTCTGGAGGCTAAAAAAGAGGATATGAAACCTCTTGAAGGAGGGCTCGAGGCTGTTGAGGGGAGTATGATGGCCATTGAAGAGGGTCTTAAGGTTATATTGAGGGTCTGAAGTTGTGAAGAGGGGTACAATTGAAACTATAGGTGGTCTGGAGGCTGTTAGAGAAGAGTTGAAGTCTGTAAAGGAAGTTTCAAGCTACATAAGAGATTTGAAGGTCATTAAAGAAGATCCGGAGCCTGTGAAGGAAGTGTGATGGCTATTGATGGAGATCTTCACACTAAATAAGGAATGTGGAGGATGTTAAAGGGGGTCTGTTGGCTAAAGAAGGGGCCTCGAAGCCGTTTAAAGGGATTCTGGAGGCCATTGAGGGGAGTTTTGAGATTATATAAGGGGTCTGGAGGCTGTGAAGGAGTGGGGGAGGGGCTTTGATGCTAGAGAAGGCTGTTGAAAAGGGCATGGGGGATATTGGAGTGAGCAGGGCTGGGAATATCCGGATCAAAATTGAAACGAATTGTGATTTGATCCGGTTCATTTTCCTGCAATCGTGACTTTTCCGGATCAAGTTTTTTAAAAAGTAGCTTGTGCTGCAAGATTAGATCACGATGATGTGGTTATTGTTTAAGGCTAAAAAAATCTTGGAAAATTGAAATTAGCGTGGATGAGGAAATTACAACAGCCTAATGATCCGATGATCCGAATTTTTGTGATCCGGATCATTTCTTTAAAAAAAAGGATCCGAGTTGGGATCAGTTTTTGGAATGTGAACCATGATCTGTGATTCGAATCATATTTTTGCAAAATGATACTTTTCTGTGATCCAGATAGTTTTTTGCTCAATGATCCGAGATTTGATCCGAGTCACAACTCACCTCGTGAATCCCAATCCTGGTCTTGAGGCTACATAAGAGGTCTAGAGGATGTTAAAAGGAGTTATTGGGTCTATTGAAAGCGGTCTTAAGGCTATATAAGGAGTCTTGAGCTGTTAAAGGGGGGTAGGGGCTATATAAGAGGTCTGGAGACCTTTAAAGGGGTGTAGAGGCTATTATAAGTGGTATAAAAGCCATAGAAGGGGGTTTCGAGGCATTATCAACGGTCTGAAGGCTGTTTAAAGAAAGTCCAGAGCCTGTAAAGTGTGGTGCAGACTACGGGGAGAGGAGGGAGGTCTTGAGGCTATATACGGGGTCAGAAGACCGTTAAAGATGTCTGAGTTTTATAATAAGGGGTACGAAAGCTATTGAAAGCAGTCCTGAGGCTATATAAAGGATCTGTAGGCTAAGGAAGAAGGTCTTATGACAGTTACTGGATGGTGGTATGGGGGCTGTTGAAAGAGATGTTGAGGCTAAGGAAGGAGGTCTGGAGGCTGTTGAAAGAGGAGGTTTGCTGGCTATTATAGGCGGAAAAAAGTGCGTATTTAAATCGTTTTCGTGTATTTTACCAAATTTTCTGCACTTTTAAGCATTGTTATATAATATTTTTACCATCTTTTTTTTTCTTTTCTTAACAATATTTTAGGTCAGTTTTCACATTTTCAGCACTTCTTGTGATTTTTGATTCATCTTATGTACTTTTTAGTATTTTTATCAATATTTTGGCTTAGTTTCCGGCAATTTCTCAAGTCTTTCTCTACTTATCAATTTTTAATCGTATTTTTCTCATTTTCAAACACATTTTTCAATGTTTTAAACAATTCGCGATTTTTTTAAAAAGACAATCTTGACGTACGTTTGGTGATCAGAATTTTTTACCATGCATAAATTTCCAAAAAAAAATAATGAATAAATGAAATAAAATAAAATAAAAAAAAACACACACCCTCATATGTAAATTTTCATAAATGAACCATAAATCGAAAAACAAATATTTCAATATTTTGGAAATATTTATATAATTGACGCAATTATTTAAATTCAATGAACCGAATTTTTTACAAAATTGCAATCATTTTTGATCATAGGGAGAGTTTGGATCCAAAAATTTCCCTCCCCTTCGTCTCGGATCAGACTTGCAATAAAGGAAAACATAAAAATGAATCATTTAACGTTCAAAAATTCACCAATACGTAGCTTTAGTAGACATTTACATAAGATTTTTTTCAGAGATGTGAGCTTGATTTCTCATCAAATCTACTACACTTTTAATTGCTACTTTTAAATATTTAAAACCTTCTAAATTTTGCGAGCGATCAAGCAAATGGATTAAAATGAAATTTCTACACGTGCTCGTCCGTAGTTACGCCCCTCATATCAAAATTCACCACACAAGAAATTACTATTTCTCATCATTCAACTTTTTAACAAAAACCCAAAATATTCAACCCAGCCTAAAAATTTCTCGAGTTTTGCATAAAGAGTTATTTGTTTTCCTCGCTGCACGTTCCATTGATATTTCCACAAGAACATAATAAATCTGTAAGGTTTCCCCTACGACTATGGTACAACTTTCAAAGAAAAAAACTTGCACTGTACGTTAAATTCCCTCTTTACCTCTTTCCCCACTCCATCTCTACATAGTACATTTATAACCTTCTCGTCGCGATACAATAATTGATACATAGAGCGAGTATTTGGTAAACAATACGCACACAATACCTATACGACGACAAAAATACCATAGTATGGCATTTCGACAGGAAGTGTGGTTTTTTTGCGTAATTTTTCAAACAAAGAGCAACACGCGTGTTACCATCTCCCCTCATATGTATCTAAGAGAGAGAGAGAGAGAGAGAAAAAACGTAGCACGTATACGCTTTTAATTAAATCGAAATCAGCGGAAAAAGACAAAAACAGCCATATTCGTGCGGCTGCATAAAAGGAATAATTTCAATTTGGTCAAATCGAACCGACCAACAGAAACATAGTAATTTAACGGATTAGAAAATCATCATCTAGAAATATTGTCATATTGATTACAACGTCATCGGGACGCCTTCGCATCGTTGTAGTTGTAGCTGTCGTTTTCACTACGTTTCTGCCTCTTTTTAAATGTATACGAAACGAACCCATGGAGCGTGTTAATTTTACTAATTGCCAAATTGATTTAATCGGTATGCGACGTTTTTCCAATTAACCGAACATAGTTGTCGTCAACGTTGTCGTTGTCGTCGTCGTGCTGATCGTCTCATTTTTTTCTCGAAGTATACGCATATTAACGAGGACACCGTGTATAAGATAAGCAGAAGATATACCGCGAAGAATCGATTTTATTACATTATCAACATCGTCATAATATTATTCGTCAGCGTAATCTCGTAGCGTAATCTAAAAAGAGGGTAGATGTAGATGAACACGATCTATACGAACGACGTATACTTTCGGCTCGAGCTTCATTTAAATAATATTAATACTTATACGCATTTTGATTGACGGCGTGGTGCGAAAAAAAAAAAAAAAAACTATAACGAAAAGATGTCCTTTGGAAATTGCGAAAAAAAAAGTTGAAATTTTTGCCATAATTTTTGCTCGCCTTATCGTATTCCAATCACGTTTCTCTTCAACGAATTCGTTTCCAAGTATTCCCTTTGCTTACTTTCATTTTTTTTTTTGGGCTTTCGTCTTTGTACGGGTAGTTGCATGGGTACTCGTCTTTTGAAAATGCTGTCGCGCGAGGTTTTTTCCTCATCTCAATTGAGTTATTACGACGGCGCGGCGCGATACTTGGCTTTTTTTTATATCCCTTATTTTTCGACCGAATCGTGAATCATGAAAGTTACCCACGTTGTAATTTAGTAGCGTAACTTTTACGAAAAGCCAGATCAGCGAGAAGAGTTTGGTAAATTAATTTTTTGATAAGTTGGAAAAATGATTAGTTATCATTTAGCAATTTACTCGTTCATTTAGAGTCGTAATTTGTTCAGATTAAATTAACGAATTTTATTAAATTTCAAATAAAGTCGCGTGAATAAATCTGGCGTGAACAGAAAAAAAAAGTATTCGTTGGCATTGTTCGCATTTCTTTCGTGTAGTTTTTTTTTCTTCTTCAAACTATCATTACTCTAATTTTGAGAAGAAAAGGAGAAGAAGTTGGCAATGACCCTTGAATTGAGTTACAACAGCAGATTGTAAAATGAATGATATTTTGAAGTATGAAATATACGTTTTCAAGAACGTTGATTTTTGTATTATCCAAATGTCTAACCTGGTTACCTACGAAAAATGGAAGAAATCCACCCTCCCAGACATGTTACAGATTTTAAAATTTTTTTTAGCAACTCGAGCAATCTTTTCAGGTGGCAAAAGTAAACAAAATGTAATCAAAATTTGTACGCACAAGTGGGACTCAAATGCAGAAAAAAAATGTTATAGAGTTTTTTTAGGCTGGTTTTCTACGTAATATTGCCAATGAAACCCAGGCTATTATTAAAAAAATCCGTTTTCAGGTGCTAGAAGACAACTACGACGATTTTTGACCATGTCACATATTTTATTTTCATTTTTTTCCCCGCCGAAACTAAAAAAATATTTGCTCAGCTTGATACTGACCAAAATCGATCAAATTTGGGAAACAGTCTTTGATTGGCGAGCCACTTCATATTCCAGAGTAGGGATGACGTCGGGTCGAAATTTAGCAGTGCTCAAATTTGGGGCAGAATGTTCTCAGGGCATAAAATCGCAAAAATTGTTCATTTTTAAGCTAATCGATAGAAAATTAAAAGATGTAAAATATCCAAAACGTAGCTTCCTAGATCAATGGGAGGGGGGGGGGTTCCCCATTTTGACCTGGAAAAAGGGCTGTTCCTCCCCCTCTCCCCTCGAAATTGAACTAGAAAGTTGGAATTTAGTATGTAGATTTAGTAAGGGCCATACATGTGCCTTTAGGGGGGAGGGGTTCGATTTTACTCATGCACTCCCTCGTAGCTTCAAAAATAAAGTTTTTTGGTCAGTTTTTCTTTTTTTTTTTGAGTTTATTCCTCGCATAATTCCTCTCTAAATTAAGCTAGGAAGTTGAAAATTCGCATGTAAATTTAGTAGGGGTACTAGATGTGTCTTTTGGAGCTTTCGAATTTTCAGCTCCACTTCACGTCGATATACCGTTAAGCTATGGTTTCCTTCGACCACGAAAAATCTTCTTTGCACGGTGTAAGCAAATTTAAAAATTCTGGATTAATAAGACAGCCGAAAAAAGAAACCAGGTTGAATAACATTAAACCGAATTCGATTAATTTTTGCTATAAAAATTAGACTTATCTCAACCAAAAACAAAATGAAAACTTCTTCGAGATAATTTTAATTCGAGTACGAACTGTTGCATTTTTTCACATTCCAACAATACAATTTCAGCATTAATTACATTGCTTAATTATCAAACGCGTCTGCAGATCGAAAATAACTATGTAGTGTAATGAGAGAGAGACCAAAAGTCATCACAATCGCCCATGCCAGACTGATGGTTATTCTTTCTTCGTTGTATCAATGCTACAAAGTAGTTATTAGATGGCGATCGTTTCACATAACCTAATTTTGTACTATATTAAGAATAAACGAACAAAAGCAAGGTCGATTTTAAATAATATCAGTGGAGGGGAGGGTAGAGTATAATATAGCGACGTATTTTTTTAATTTGGAAACCAAATAGTCAAGAAAGACACTATTTCAAATTATTTTAATTCGCCTTATAGGGAAACGTATAGAACAAATAATTAATATACGAGAAGGGAGAGGGGAAGGTATATGATAATTTTTTGCGAGTTTTAAATTTTTGATTTTTCGTTTCATTTTTTTTGAAAACAAGTCATATTACTGTTAGTGTGGATTAAGGTCAAAATAGTTGAATAGTTTTGCATAGCAGTGCTGCCAACTTGAGAAATAATTTTAAGACATTAAATTACGTAATTTTGCCATAAAAAATGGCACTATTTCTAACTTGTATCAAATCATGAGATTGGTAGCACTGCTATGCTAAACAATCCAACTATTTCAACTTAAATCCACTTCTCTAAACTAAAAAAATTTTGGGCCCTGTTATTGCATTATCTCAAAAAATGAAAAATATCGATGCTGGCGATCTGTAACTTTTTAACACCTTGGTACAGGGCCAAAAATGGGCTGGGTAGGTAGACGCATAATCTCAAATCGCATCTTTTCAGCTCTTGAGACCGGCGTCCTACATTATTTTTAGTGGGTGTAAATGACGAAAAATTGCGTTTTTCTCAAAAATGATCCTGCTTTGAATACCCATAACTTCGACCACCTTTGCACTAAGGGCACAAAATTTTAAATGGTCGGTTTTCAATTCAAAGTTATCCATATCTAAGAATTCGGGTAAAATCTGAAGTACGTTTTACTTTTTAACATGCATATGTCTTAGGACGGGAGGGGGGGTGTAATTTTGTACAAGTATGACTTTTTTGAGTTTTTATTTGAAGTTTTTGATCAAAAACTAGGCATGAGAGATAAATAATAATGATTTGTGCGCTTTACGTTAAAATGTTGACATGGACATGTTTATTTTAAAAAAATAAAAAACTTAATATAATTAAAAAACTGAAAAAATTAAAAAAAAATCAAAATATAAAAGAATTAAAATATAAAAAAGATTAATAATAAGAAAAACTAAAAGATGAAAAATGAAAAAATAAAAATATAAAAGAATTAAAATATAAAAAAGATTAATAATAAGAGAAATTGAAAAATAAAAATTAGAAAAAATTAAAAAATAAAAAACATTAAAACAAATCAAAAGATAAAAAAATTTTTAAAAATGAAAAACTGAAAAATAAAAAAATTTAACATTTTTTACCGTAAACTAGTGATGATGGATGATTGCATAATTTTCATTTTGCTAGACAATAATAAAATCAAATGTAAAAATGAGGTGAAGAGAAGAATAGGTAAACGTTTTTGACCAAAAACTGGCATTGATAGATGATTATGAATGATTTTTACCTTTCATGTTAAAATGTTGACATGGACATGTTTATTTTAAAAAAATAAAAACACTATATGCCTAATTAAAAAAATTTAAAAAAATTAAAATATAAGAAAAATTAAAACATAAAAGAATTAAAATATTAAAAATAAGAAAAATTAAAAGTTGAAAAATGAATAAAATAAAAATATAAAAGAATTAAAATATAAAAAAGATAAATAATAAGAGAAATTGAAAATTAAAAATTGGAAAAAATTAAAAAATAAAAAACATTAAAACAAATCAAAGGATAAAAAAATTTTAAAAAATGAAAAACTAAAAAATAAAAAAATTTAATATTTTTTACCGTAAACTGGTGATGATGGATGATTGCATAATTTTCATTTTGCTAGACAATAATAAAATCAAGTGTAAAAATGAGGTGAAGAGAAGAGTAAACGTTTCTGACCAAAAACTCGCATTGATAGATGATTATGAATAATTTTTACCTTTCATGTTGAAATGTTGACATGGATTCGATACGTTACATATCCATAATCAAGTATTTTACCCTAAAAAGAAAAAAATGCCTAAATTTCTTTTTCACTTCGCCCTATTGTTTACGTCGTTTTTTTTTTCATATTTTAAAGCAGTTTTGAAAATCGATTTTTTTTCCGCACAAATTGATTATTTATTTAACAATAATTTTAGCCAACCAATGAAATTCTCTTACTTAATACCTGCTACCTTCAGTACCCCAGCTAATACTAAGACCTAACAGCAAATTCCTACCCTGGTGAATTGTGTTTGTGTGTAAGCATCCGCAAAGCCTTTTTCTAGCCAAGTACCTCCGAACGAATTCAATTAGTAAACGTAGCTAGGTAGGTAAGTAGGTGAGGTACCTCTACCTATGAATTTCACAACTAACTAGAATATCAGGATTTCGTCCCAAGGGGAATAATGCAGCGAATATACGTAAACGTATACGTGTAGTCGAATCGAGTACACAGCGAGATCTCTCTCTCTCTCTGTAGTCTGTATACATATAATAAATATACAAGCAAAGCTAACAAAGCAGTGGAAGGAAGAAAAAAAGGAGGCATAAATATTCGTTTCGAACTACGAAGGAAAAAAATTCACTTCCTAAGCGTATCGTATGTTACATACAAGTATTACGTACTCGTAACATGTACCGGTAGGTATTGTCATGTATCGCGATAAAATTGAGCTATTTTTAATCGCGTATCCGAGAGAAATTTTTTTTTCTCGCTTTACCAAGGTATCGTTCTTTATATATATATATATATGTACAATGTATGTAATATGTAAGCTCTCGTAAAAAGTCGGTAAATTTTCAAGCCTGTTGTGCGTACATAGTAGACGTGATATGATTAATGGGATCGTTCGATAACGACGACCAAACGCATACAACTTGGTAGTAATACGAAAAGTTTCACTACCTATATGTTTTTTGTAAGCAAAATTGTGAAATAATTCGTGAATTGAATACAAAAAAAAAAAAAAAAAAAAAAAAAAAAATACTCTTACACTACGTTCGATTTTATATCGTATCGCACACATGATGGCGAAAAACTGAAAGTCGAAAGTACCTCAATACCTGAGCGTTGGGCGGGGGTGCGACGACTATTCCCTGCAGATGATGACGACGTTCAGCTAATCGTGTCCGTGGAAGAAAAACACGTATACCTTTGGGGATTTCGCCATTGTTTTAGTATTAATTAAGGTAGAATATACGCATTGTCACGTGTACGGCTAATGTAGGTAGTATATAGTTAGGTACTATATAGGTACTCGTATTAGTGTAAAAAGCTGGTCATTATAACTACCGCGGTTATAAATTACACGTTATCTTTTACCAATATTATAGTACGTACGAATATGCCACATAAAAAGATGGTCTGATTTGATGTTTTTTTTTTTTTTTTTTTTTTTTTTTTTTTTTTATACCATACATGGATGGGTAATAAATTAACTTTATGAATGGTATTTGACTATAACGAGAAGAGGTGGTGTTTTATTTGTGAACAAAAAGCAAAAGCTTAAAATATATTTTTTATTTATTTATACATTTTCAGTGATTTTTATAATTTTTTTGTATTAGCACTACTAGTACCTTTGCCCCGGGCCGCTTCGTGGCCCAACCCCACTCCTAGTTAATTACATAGACATTTCAATAAAAAAATACTGAAGAATCTTTAAAACCTGAATAAAAAATGTAGGTTGCCTATTACTGAAACACACCTAAGTTCGTTTCATAAATCGATGAATCCAATTTTATGCTTAGCAAGCGTGATTCAAATAGAACTGAAAAAATATTACCATTACTTGTATTCGATACGATTAATTAAAGTGAGTAATGAAAAATCATCTTGATCATTTCACCCTACCACCTTCGTGATACAACAATAAAACGTTTGTTTTGAGATGAATATGTCGTCAATCATTTGACACAATCGATGAATTGTTTGGGTGAAGATACAGTATCTTAATATTGAATTCTTTTTTTCAAAAGATTATTCTGTAAAGGTTACCTCCTGAAGACAAATGTGAGGCGATCTGTAGAAACCAGCTTATCGCGGATAAAAAGTCGATTTCTTTTTAAAACGATTCTGGTACCATAATAAAATAATAATTTTTGTACCAAAATCGCACCAAAAAATGAATCGATTGTTACCGTAGAAAACATCGATTTTTATTAGCGATTTTCATAACACAATAGCATTTTAGTATCGAAATCGCTGAAAAAATATCGATATTCATTCACGATAACCTGGTTTTCACAGATCGACTCGCAAATAAATAAAATCTTTTTTTAAGGGAATGAATATGGTACTAAAGAAATGTCTCAAAACAATGAAGTGAAAATTTAATAAACAAGAAAATGCAGAAAATGGATGAAAAATCATGAAATAATGTTTAAAAAATAGTTGAAAAATCATCTAAATATTCAAAAAAAAATCGTTAAAAATTAATAAAGATTAGGTAAAAATGTGATAAAAATCGATAAAAAGTGCAAAAAATTTATCATAAATCACGAAAAAATGGTTGAAAATCATTAAAAATGAGGTGAAAATTTGATAAAAATGGATAAAAAGAGCAAAAATAGGTCAAAATACAACGAAAAAATGTTGAAAATCGGGTGAAAATTGTGTTAAAATATAAAAAAAAATCGTTATAAATCCTTAAAAATGAGCTGAAAATTTGATAAAAATAGGTAAAAAAAGCTAAAAACGGTCAAAATACAACGAAAAAATGTTAAAAATCGTTAAAAAACTGAAAATTCGATAAACATGGGTAAAAAGAGCTAAAAACGGTCAAAATACAACGAAAAAATGTTGGAAATTGGATGAAAATTGCAGAAAATGGATGAAAAATCATGAAATTATGTTCGACGAAAAAATGTTGAAAACCAAGTGAAAAATTGTGCTGAAAAGCAAAAAAAATCGTTGAAAATTTTTAAAAATGAGCTGAAAATTTGATAAAAAGTGGGTAAAAAGAGCAGAAAACGATCCAAATAAACCAAAAAAATGTTGAAAATCAATGAAAATTAACTAAAATTAGGGGGTAAATTTAACAAAAAGAATGAAAAATGGGTAAAAGTTGCAGAAAATGGGTAAAAATTGCAGAAAATGGGTAAAAAAATCATGAAATAATGTTGAAAAATAGGTGAAAAATCACCTAAATTTTGAAAAAAAAATCGTTGAAAATTGATGAAATTTGGGTGTTGGGTTGAATTTTCGTCTACAAACTACACTTAAAACTTCGGTGAAAATGAAATTTTGTAGCTTTCACAGGTATTCTCTCTCCTTTCAGCACATATCCAGATTCCCTAAATATGCTGGCACTGGGTTTCAAATCAAAGATATGTGATCACAAGTGGAAACTTTTTTTAAATAACTCGTCGTTTTAGAAGTAAACTGCCTTCAGCTTAAACAAGAATTCCCGATATAGACATGATTGGGCAGCGGTTATTGGATCTACTCCATCTGACGTCATAAAAAACGCTACTCAGAATAATTATTTCATTAATTTGCATATAATTTATTGATATGAAATCTTGTATGCACGAGACAGAGAAAACATCGAAGAAGTTGAATTTAGTTTCACATTCATTCTTCTGTTACTCGTACGTACTTTTTAAATACTTCAGAAAAATCATATCGAGAATTTAGCTATTTTATAAAAAACGATTGTAAATTCACAAAATTATAAATTCTTTCAAACGTGAAAATATTTCAATATCCGTTCAACAGATATATTCATGCCTATTGGCAAAAGTATTTAATTTGTTGTTCGATTTTTCGAACCAATCCCATACATAGTCTCATCGTTCAAGTTCATCGAATCGAAAATACGAATAGAATACGTTTCGGCAAATGCACCGAAATAGCACACATCCTTCGAGTATAAAAATTTAACCCTATCGCAAAAAGCAGGTCATCGAAAATTCCGATTCCAATTCCAATTCCGATTCGCACAGTATAGTATGGCATGGCACGGCACACATACTACATGCATAATATTTATATCGCAATGGTCACCATATAGCATCGCATACCTTTCGTATACGTATCTTACACTTGCACGTTCTGTCTCAGCATTCTTGACCATGCATCACTCGGTACACCAACTCGTCGTCTTACGTACGTCCACCGCTATCACCAACACGAATGAATTCCAATACGAAAAATGTCCAATACAACAACAGCACACAGATCGTAAACCATCCGGTCGGCAAATGGCCGGAAATGAAACCGGAATAAAATTTATATCTTTAAACGATGGAATATTTCCAAAACAAAAGAAACTCTATAAAGAGAAAAGGCATCTTGGAAGAGATGGCGAACGAGTCAGTGTTTTTGTATCCCATACGTACCTATAAAAACATATCGCATATTTCGTACTTTTACCAACACACACACACACAACATAACGTTTTCATCTTTCATCTGACGTATTATACGAAAGACATCGAACGGGAAAAAAAATTTCCTCCCAGGACCCAAGCACTACCGATCTTTTAAGAGATTTCAACGCGAGAAATAATGCGTAAATTTATCCAACCCTCGCAGAGGGGGCGTGAACCAAGAGGTTTCGGGCTCAAAATTGCCGAATAAAATTGAAAAATGACCGAATAAAAATTCAAAATACTAAATTTTTGTTATGATTTCATGTGGGAATCTACCTTACAATAAAAACATGTGAGATCACATTATGAAAAAGGAAAAAAAACAATTTTATAATAAATCGATTCTAATTTTAATAAAAACTTAAACAATTATTAATTTTTTACTTAGCAAAGACAGTAGC
>FIZR01011799.1:0-28681 GCA_900060175.1 Ferrisia virgata
CACCAGGTTGATAGACCGTAATAGCCTGGTTTTCATTGACAATATGACATAGAAAATCAGGCTAAAAATTCAAAAATAGGTAGACCCACTTTCCTTTTAAGAGATTATCACTAAGCTGGGATTTCCCTCCCGAAGGAGAAGGGGTAGAAGTTCATCACAACAGGGACAAATAATGTACCAGTTAAAAAATCGTTTGCGAAGGTCTATTTTTATTTTGTAAAAATATGTAAGTGGCATGTCTTTTTTTGAAAAATATTGCAATTTTTTTCTAAGCAAAATTTTTTTGTCATCGATATATTTGAACCATTCTGAATTTCACTCCGATGTTTTTTAAAGCAAAAAACAAATTATTAAAAAAATTGCATTCAGTGTGTGAATTATGAATGTA
The DNA here is from genome assembly GCA_900060175.1 of Ferrisia virgata. Taxonomy (NCBI): domain Eukaryota; kingdom Metazoa; phylum Arthropoda; class Insecta; order Hemiptera; family Pseudococcidae; genus Ferrisia; species Ferrisia virgata. The sequence goes on from FIZR01011799.1 coordinate 389, forward strand.
AGTAGATTTATCTAACTTAAAAATTTACTTTTTCGAAATACAGACTACAGATCGAGATGGGAAAAATTTTCCGATTTGAATTACTCAACGATGCATGAAGAGAATTTTATCAACCTGTGAACAGGAGCATTTCATTATTCTTATCTGGGTATGCTCATATCGTCATATGATTCAAATAAATGCTTGATGTAGAAGAAATTCAAGTTCGCGAGTATCAAAAAAGTTCTGTAATATGTTTACTGATGTGAAATACTGAGTGATCTTGGGAGGGGTAACGAGGAAGGGGCTTATACCGTACTCGAAATCAATCGTTTTCTTTTCGATCTCTCATGTTTTACCAGTTCACCACCAAAGAAAAAATTCACTGAGAAATAAGTAAAACTCATCTTTGAAGGTTGAAAATAACTCAAACTTTCAGTTTTGGGTTCTCACGAAATTTTGAATTCCTTTCTCCCATCTCAAATAACTTGTTCTCTTCACTTGCAAAATACATTACATAGAACTTCAGACTTGAGGATTCATTCAAGCTTTGAGTAGGTTCGAGCTCATCACATCCTTCACCATCTTCTTATTGTTTTGAAAATTGGAAAATACATTCAAACTTGTCTCAAAAATCACAATTTTCACTCGAGTACTTTTCCTTTTGAAATTCACACTCTACCTCGACGAACATTTCCAAAACCCATCTCGCTTCTCGCAAATCTTTCTTCAAGCAGTAGAAAGGATCGAGATAAAATCTTTCGATGCATGTACGATTACATCGAAATAGTAGGTACAGATAAAATCGCAATGATAATTCACGTTTAATGGGTGACATTCACCTCGCGATGAAAGCTGCGCGATCCGTATGCATATAAAGTAAGCGTATGTGTATATACGCGGATAAATAATCACCGCATACAATATAGTAGAAAACTCCAGCCAGCGTCATTTGGAACCAAAAACCAAATTATCACCTGATAGGTATATAATTTAAGCCAAGTTTTTAATGTCAATTAATAACTAATTTATGAGGCAGTACCGAATCGTATACGACTGAGGGCAATCACGATATGATATAGACATGGTATAAATTCAGTTCGCATTGGTTCAAGTAATCTTTTATAGTACAACTGACTGAAAAAACGAACTGAATTAAGAATATATTTAGTCGAGAATAAAATATATGCTAAAGGGGGCTTGTACGATTGGTACATGTTTATTATGTACAAGGTGTCCTATAAATCCTGATATATTTCATGAAAAATGAAAAAAAAAGGTTATGGAGGATAAGTATGTAGGTAAATTTGCCTGGTGGAATTTCAAGATGATACTTTAATGCTAGATGCGTAATATCGAGATACTTGATTGACCTGAGTTTTGGATTCCTAACCCCGCTTTCGAGAGGGAGGGGTCTTTTTTTTAAAAAAACACTCACGATAGTGCTAATTGACCTATTTGCATAATTTTTTGTTATGCTGGTTGTAAGTATACATGAAAAGCAGATCATATATATTTTTTTCAAAATTTTAGTTCCTAAGCTTCATATCTAGAATTTGAAAAAACTTGAAACATGGGGTAAATAAGAGCTATACTGAAAAAATCAGAAGATGTCGAAATTTATCTCGTATTCAGTATAATTGCAGTTTGTAAAAGTTGAAAATGATAGCCGAGAAGTAATACTCTTGTGAGAGTCCCCGCTGGACCCTAGCAGCACCCCCTCATCCAATTATTGGTGATATTGGTGTCGCCTTCACATAAATCAATATTCCCTCACCAGAGAACACTGACATGAAAAATCAGATTTTCAATTAAACCCCAATAAATATTGCATTCTGCAGGGGAGGGGATACCCAAAATGCATGTAAGCATATGTCGTGATATTTAAAAAAAAATATCATGCTTTTTCAGCATGAATTTCGTGAAATTTTGTAATTATGTGAATTAAACTTTTCATCAATGGAAAGAGGAAGAGAGAGGGGTAGGGAGAAGGATAGGGTGGGGTAGAGTTGGGGAGCCAATGAGCCTAGAAGGTCGACGCCACTTAAAAACACATCTAACATTTACCCAAATCAACTTCCTAGTCCGTTTGAGGGCCAGGGGGAGAGAGGGAAAGAAAATGCGAGGAACAAACTCAAAAAATTGGAAAAGTCGATCAAAAAACTACATTTTTAGGGCTGTGAGGGGGTTGAAATTGGTCTGAAAAGTCGAAACTCCCAGAATGTATGTCTAGGATCCCTTCTAAATCTACACATCAGTTTTCAACTTCCCAACTCAATTTAGAAAGGATCAGTACTTTTCCAAGGTCAAAAAGTAAGAAAAACTGTCATATCTTCCCTCCTAATAGACCTGGGAGGTTGATTTTTGGATATGTTAAACAACTTTGGATTGTTTATCGATCGACTCAAGAATATTTTTTGCAAATTTGACCCCTCAGCAATCCCTCCCCAAAACTTGAGCATAAATGAATTTTGACCCGAGGCCATCCCCACTCCAGAATATTAAATGGCTCGCCAATCGAAGCGTATTCCTCAGATTTGATTGATTTTAGTCAATATCGAGCTGAACAAATTACTTTTTAGATTCCCGGCGGGAGGGGGAAGGTGGGAGTAATTATTTAACAAGACCAAAAATGGTCGTAATAGTCTTATAGGGTCCCAAAAAGGATTATGTTGATAGTCTTTCCACATCTACCGTAGGTCGATAGACCATAATAGAGTAGTTTTCATTAACAACTTGGAAAATTAAGCTCGCAGCCGAAAAGCACAATCACTAGGAGCTCATGTTGGACCATAACAGCACCCCCTAACCCACATTCAGGGCTCAACGAACATGAGATCACATTTTCTAGGCAACCCCTGTAAGTACCTAGCTCATTCAAAAGGGGGGGGGGGTCCACTGCACCTTCAAAATGCAATACTTACAGGAACTCAACTGAAAATCTGAATTTATATTCGTGTTTAGAGGGTTTGTTTTATGCGAAAACAACACCAAGATCATACACGTATCCGTAGTCCAAAAAAGGGTTGAGGGGGAGCTGCTATAGTACACTACGGTACGGGAGTTTTGCTTCTCAGCTATGATTTTCTACTCTTACAGGCTGCAATTATACACAATACAAAAAATAATTCGACATTTTCAGATTTTCCAACATAGCTCTGTTTACTCCTCCACCACCCCATTTCAAGTTTTTTTCAAATTTTAACCATGGCTCTCATGAACTATATGTGAAGCACGGTTTCAAAATTGTACCAAACCAGCATCTTTGCTAAAAATAAATAAATAAATAAATAAATGAAATTTTCAAAGGCCATTTCGAGGGTAAATTCCGGGGGGAGGGGATTTTTATTTTCAAATATACCTCTCATATAGATTAAAAAAAATCATGAGTATTCTTCAAAAAAAAGTCTCCCTTCAAAAGCCAGTGAGGTTAAGGGTCCAAAACTTTGGTCAAGCATGTACCTCGATGATCCGAATGCTTATCTCCTTATAGCCTTTTGAATGCGCGAATAAAGTGAAATTGATAGTACGTTTGCTTACAATTCAAATTCTCATTTTTTTTCAAGGCGTGATATTTTCAAGATTTATAGAACACACTGTATAACAAATACGTAGGTACTAGGCAAATATTGTATTTCATTTGCGAAACGAGCACATACCGTATACCATACCCGTACGGACATAGTATCGGTTAACTTTTGACAATCTGTGACTGCACAGAGAATCGTTATTATCCCATACATAAGTATACCTATAGATATAGGCAGTCTAATGGGAAATATAACTTTGGTAATAATAATCGTCATAAGCGAGGAAAAAGTTGGGTGAGTTACGTACCTAACCTACCGTGCCTACCGTGCCAACTGTACTTATCCATAGCATTTGAAAATAAAATAGATGAAAATCGAAACTTACCAATTCCTCCTTGGTGGCAGGTGGAACAGCGTACGATTCGACTTCGAATAAACACAGCGGAAAGACTTTGGGTTTTTCGTGCAACAGCGGCGGATCTTGTCGGCGAATCATTTCCAAAAAATCGGCAATTATACCCGGACTAGGATACAGCTCGATATCGGAAGCGAGAATATAATGCGTCAGGGCGGTATCTCTGGCGATATTTCTGCCCACGTTGACCGGGTAAAGTAACTTTTTGTGAGATCTGTACAACGAAGTGGAAGACACGTTGTACCATGGCGGCGAGCCGGCGCAATTGACGTTGTCGTCTTCTAACACCTTATCCGGCTGCGGAATAGTCTTGGGTAGATGCTTCGCCTCGAAGTACACGTGAAAGGTAACATATTCCGAAATCAACGGTGAGCTGCATTTTCTCAGGTAACGTATGCTGGCCAAAGTGGCGACGAAATCGACGCCCGGCGCGTATAACGCCAACGATATCGGACCCCGCCAGCGTTCGATCAAAGGCTTCAAATTATCCAAAAATGTGTAGTCGGCGTGCGTCGTATACGTAACGCTTTCGTGACACAGAAACGTACGGTTCGCCACCACATAGTTGTACAGCACCCAAAAGTCGCCTTTTTGCGCGATCGTGTAATCGTTACTTTTATCATGGCACTGGATCACGTCGCGTAAAGAAGGTCCTGCTCCGGCTCCGTCCGAGATCTGCGGCGTCGATACGCTACTTCCGGCCACATCTTGTCCGCGATCTTGTCCGTCCGCCACCAGCGAAGCGTCCGTCGACTTGAATGTGGTGCTGACTCTGGCCGCGCGAGATTGCGCGTTCGTTGTTGTACCTGCCAAAAAACAGAAAAATAAATTTGGTATCACAATCGGAAGTTATCAACATGAGATGTTTAATGGCACATTCTACGAATTTGTGTAATCAATTTTAGCGTCAACGGTGGTCCATCAAAATCCGCATTGTTCAGATTTTGATGGCCTGAACGTTGATGGCCACCAGTTCTGGGCTGTTAACATCTGGATCGTCAACAGTTTAATCATGTTCGACAAAAAAGTTTCACGTTATGAACAAAATTTCAGGGAATTTCCAAAATTCCCAATGTTAAAAGAAATCACGAATTTTAACTTGATGCTCAAGATGTTGATAGTCTGGATATTGATGATCAGCTTTTCACGGTCCATTGTTGACAGCCCAGATCTTGATGGTCTGCTATTATTGGTCAACTTTTGACAGTCCACCATTGACCATCAACTCCTAATGATCATGTGTTGACAAATCTAGACCCTCAACCATCATGAACTGTTGATGGTCAAGTGCTGATGAATGAACCATCAAGAGCTGACAATCTAAATCTTGATGGTCCACTATTATTGATTAACTCTTGACAGTCCACTATTGGCCATCAACTCCTAATGATGGACTATCAACCATGAACTGTTGATGGTCAAGTACTGGTGAACATGAACCATCAACAGTTCACAATCTAAAGCTTGATGGTTCACTATTGACCATCAACTCCTAATGATCAAGCATTGACAAATCTGGACTCTCAACCATCAACTGTTAATGGTCTAGTGTCGATGAACATGAACCATCAAGATTTGACAATCAGTCCACTATTCACCATCAACTCCTAATGATGGAATGTTGATAAATATGGTCTACCAAACATGAATTGTTGATAGTCAAGTGTTGATGAACATGAACCATCAAGAATTAAGAATCTAAATCTTAATGATCCACTATGGTCGATCAACTCTTGACAGTCCACTATTGTCCACCAATTCCTAATGATCATGTGTTGACAAATCTGGACCCTCAACCATCAACTGTTGATGGTCATGTGCTGATGAACATGAACCGCCCAGAGTTGACAGTCCAAATCTTAATCACACCATTGTTGGTCAACACTTGACATTCCACTATTGACCATCAACTCCAAATGATCAAGTGTTGACAAATTTGGACCATTAACCATCAACTGTTAATGATCATATGCTGAGGAACATGAACCATCAAGAGTTGTCAGTCCATCGTTGATAACCAACTCCTAATGATCAACCGTTGACAAATCTGGATGGTCAACAGTTGGATTACGTTTGACAAAAAAGTTGAGCATCATTTTAAAAAATGCTAAGCAATTTTTCAATATTCTAAATGTTTAAAAATATTGTAAAAGAAATTTGGACCTGTGCTGGAGCAGAGGGAGGTAAAATGGGAGAAGGGGGTGAACAGCTTATTAAACCCCCTTTCCGAAAAACTTGAAAATTTCCTTTTTTCAATTGTTAAAGAAGTCCACTTTTTTCAAAAGTTCGTCCTTACTTCGCTTGGACATACCATTCAATTTATTTTTATAAATTCAGATCTAAAATATAGAACATAGAAAAAGTGGAAACTCCTTTTCTTCGGGCCATTTCTCGCTACGTCATTGCTTTTTGGAGAAGGTTTCGTTGAAATAATTATCCACGCTTAAAACTTCATACTTCTTATTCGGCTATACCTAATTACCTATCTTTTAACCGCAATGTAGCGATTTTATGGTGATGCAGATGGCAGGTAATAAAGATGTGGAAGATTTCAATTGGTGGGGGAAGCGAGAACATTGAAGGCAGTCAGGTGATTTAGGGCGTTGGAGCAGACAGCTGTGTAAGCAGCGTATAAAAAATTCTGAGTCTTATCAGCACAATAATTTTTTTTTTTCAGAATAAAAGGGACTAAGAGTAGGAGAAGATCGCAAAGTGACTGGTTTATAGGTGGAAATTGATTAGAAATTTGCAGTTTATAAGATAATTTTCAAGAAGTCATGATTAGGAGATCAGAGATTTCTCATAGGATTAGCTTATCGCAGATAATTTCAAGAAGATGTGAGGCTTCACTGACAGCTTGGTCAATGACTCATATATTCAAGAATCTTGATCAGATAGCGAACAAGTGTTTACTAGCGAGCATCAATTTTTTCAAATTTTGGACGAATATGGTAAAAATTTTAGTTCTCGAGTTAAAATTTACCCTTTCTAGTGAAATCTCAAAGGTAAAAAAATCCAAAAAATTTTTAAAAAAAGGAAAAAACTTTAAAAAGTTAAAAAAAACAAAAATAAAAAAAATTTTAAAGATTAAAAAAATTGAAAAAAATTTTTAACTAAAAAATTCTTCAAAATTTTATTAAAAATTGATTTAATAGATTAACAAAAATGCTCCAAAAAATGTAATATGATCAACCTTTTTGAAATTTGAAATTTCTAAAATTTCAAGTTCTTGATTTACTTTAATATTACTTATTCTTTTTTTTTCTCACGTCTGAAATATTTTTTAGAAATTTTTTCTGGGAAAAACAGGAGGTGAAGGGGACGGTACTGTGTTTATGTGAGTGAAAGCGCTGAATTCCCTCGGCAGAAAGTTTCTAGCTACGCCACTTTTCGGAAATATTCTAAAATACTCACAGAATGGATAAAAATTGAAAAAAAAAAACAACTGCACATCTATAATTTTTTAACTCGAAGATGGTCTAAAAGTCTGACTCTCCGAGCGCACGATTTCTTTCTACACTACTGACCAATGTGATCATTTGACTTGATAACATCATTGAAACAATCCACTGAGTTTTTTTTTTTTACCATTTTAGAAAAATATTTTACATTTACAACGTGTCTGTTTACATTTTACATTTTCAAACAGAAGAATTCATCTATAGCTTTTCTCTCTCTTATCATCACCAAAACTTATCAACTACTCTAACAATTGACAAAAAAATCACTTCGAATTAAAATCGTGCAAAGTTATTTGCCAAGCTGTAGGCCTAAATCAGCGAAAAATGAACAGTTATTCGCATTGTCAATTTTCTTCTCACCGATTGCAATCAACAGATTAATAATACGCACGAATCAAATTTCACCAAATTTTCACAATTCAAAATTAGCATTGCGCATTCATACGGGAATATGTGATCGTCACCGGATTCACAATAACGCTAGCACGATAGCAATACGAGTGAGTATGTTCTATATTACGTAGGTAGGTATTCGTAATTGTAGAATTTCTCGTTATTCTACGAGACTTCTAATTTGCTTGGTGGCGCAAAAAATCACTTCGTATAGTTGGCTGCGCGAATTATCAAATAAAAAGTCGATTTTCCGCCTGAGGAAATTGAAAAATTGAACCCACTTTCCGGTACGTAATAAACGACGATCTATTTTATCCTCGCTTTTACAATTCATAAGCGTATTACAAATAGTATTATTATGTGATTTGCATACACAATGAGAATTCGCACTTGTATAGAAAATCTTACCCACCAACGACGTACCTCTACCTACTTATGTATGTAGTATGCACAATTGTACTGTGTATATGTAGCCTAGCTAGGTAGTAGGTAGGTAGCTAGGTACCGATGTTTTGCAAACACATCAGGTAGGTAAACAGAAAGGAGTTGGTGTATGTAGTACTCACATATACCTATATATTATATCATTTTAAAAGGTGACTTGAGCTGTTAAGCGTGACATCTGCGTAAAAGCTACGAAACCACGTCAAAGGCAGCATTCGTTTGTATCGTTGTACTGTACACAGAATAAAACCCGACTACACTAAATATTTGCACAATCCAATATTATCCTCAGATGCGGGTTACTCGTTTAATACAAATTCACTACATCGGTATGACGTATACTTCTCGCATATAATCCATATATATATATACACATATAAGTACTAATAATTTCAGTAGTATCTGCTACAGGGATAACCTCCACGTCCACAGGGATGTTCGCGATAGAAATGATGAAAACGTTTCATAAAATGTCTACAGTTTGTTGCTGGCCGGTCATTACCTACGATGACGATGACATCGTCGTGAACGAGGCTAACGAACTTTACGTGTGTTTATTCGTAATTTGTTACCACCGAGGACGTGGACGAAATTAACCATACTCATATACTGAACACATTGATCGTTACAGGTAATAAAAGTTATTCAACAAAAAAGTTTAAACCATCGGAATACGATTTTTCACTACTGCAATTCATATACCGGAAATGTGCTTTTAAAGGCGATATTTTATAAACGTATAAAGCGTGCAGCAACAAAGTTGATATATATTTTTCTTTTTTTAGCCATTCGCTTGTAATTTATTTTCCTTTTAGAACTAATTTTTTTTTTTCAGTTTTGTATTACCTAATTTTAATTTTAAATCACTTCCGTTACTCTTATATCATCTGCAGCTGAATTCTGGGCTTTGGAATCGACGTGGGTAAGGCAGCTGAGATAAGATATCCCCATGCGTAAGGCGTTCTTAGCAGACTAGCCTTTCTTTTTTGAAATATGCAAACAACAGGGTGATAATACTAGGGAAATGATTCGAGACAATGTGATAAAAATTTCAGCCCCTGAACCGAATTTTTTTTCCAACTTAGAAATCCCTTTACAAAATTCTAAAAATTTTTTCGCGCGATGTTGGACATCAAATTCAGATGATCGAGGGCAATATTTCAATTTCTATTTGCATAACCCGGTTATCAAGTATGATTTTCTATGTTGGGGGTATTGTCATGTAATGATGACCAGCCCACTACAAACTATCAACTTAAGGCGGATGGAAAGGAGGAGAAATACCAAAGAAATTCATTTCGGGGCCCTAGAAAACCATTGAAAACGTTTTTGGCCATGTCAACTATTTATCCTGAACTAAAAATTATCAGCTCAGCTCAATATCGACTGAAATAAATCAAATTTAGGCAGTGAGCTCAGATTGTCGCCGGATTCGATGTTTTCAAGCAGGACTAATCTGTGGTCAAAATTCAAATGAACCTCAATTTGCAGGAGGGGGTGCTGAGGGGCAAAAATTATAAAAATTATTTATTTTCAAACCAATCGATACAGAATGAACAGTTGTTAATCATATCCAAAAATCAGCTTGCTACGTTGATTGAGAGCGGAGAACGCCTGTTCTACGTATACCACCCCACTAAATCAATGTAAGGGGTTGAAATTTGACACGTATATTTAGTACAGGCTCTAGATGTGTCTTTGTGAGGGTTTCAAATTTTTGTCCGCATTGTATCCTCCCACAGCTCCGAAAATGCACTCGTAGTTTTTCGATCAGTTTTTTTACTTTTTTATTTTTAGCCTGATTTTCTGTGTCATGTCATATTTATCAATGGCGGATGAAGAAAGGGGGAGGGAGGGAGGGATGTTAAACGAAATCCGTTTTTGGGTCCCAATAGACCATTACGATCATTTTTGATCATGTCAAATACTTACTTATTTTTATTTTTTTTTGCCGAAACTAAAAATCATTTGTTTAGCTCAACATCGACCAAAATCAATGAAATTTGGAAAATAGGCTTAGATTGGCGGCGGATTTGATTTTCTGGAGTACGGTTGACCTCGGGTTAAAATTCAGTTATGCTCAAATTTGGGGAAGGAGGTGTTGAGGGGTTAAAATGGCAAAGATTACTCCTTTTTGAGACAATCGATAGACAATACAAAGTTGTATAACATATCCAAAACTCAGCTTTCTAGATCAATTAGGAAGGAAGATAAAGAGGATTTACCTCCCTTTTAACCTCGAAGAAGGACTGTTCCTCCCTTATCTCCCTTTCCAAATTGAACTAGAAAGCTGAAATTTGGCATGTAGACTTCGTAGCGTCCATGGATGTGCATTTTTGGGGCTTTCGAATTTTCAGACCCATTGTGTTCAATAAATGCGGTTTTCCGGGCAAGTTTTCTTGTTTTATGAGTTTGTTCCTAGCATAATTTCTCTCCAAACTGAACTTGGAGATTGAAATATTGTATGTGGATTTAGTAGTGTTCTTAGGTGTGCGTTTTGAGGGTTTCAGCTGCACAGAAATGCAATATCAAGGGTTCAAAAAGGATGGAAAAAGGAAAAATTACCTAGAGGGTTTAAAATAGATGAACCTTGTATGTTTTGATAGATTTTTTTAGGTCCACAAAAAAATTTGTTTTGGGGATTAAAATCTAAAAATTGTGATCGTTAAAAGTTGATGCACTACGTCAATTTTCAAAGACGTCCCTCATTAGAATGGACAGTCGTATGAAATTGCCATCGATAGGATTAATTTTTACCACAATGGCCCAGAAGAAATTTCGTAACTACTGTGAACTCCCCCCCCCCTCATTGCAGATTTATCAAAGAAAATCGCATTCTACCCACTATAGGCGAGTGAGACCTCAGCTTGAAAGGGTTTCAAGCTCAAAAATCATTTCAAGAATCTTTTTTATCTTTTTAGAAATTGGAATTTATTAAACGTGTTTTTTTTCGATTTCGTGTTGATGATTTTCGATCTTCACCTGTCAAGTTTTAACAATATTCACTGCATGCCGAGCATTTTTAGCCGGGTTTTCTATGCCATATTGCCAGTGAAAACTGGGCTATTACAGTCTATCGATCAAAGGCGAAGGGGTGGAGGTGGCGAATACCAACAAAATCCATAATTTGGTCCTAGAAGACCATCAAAATAATTCTTGGCCCAGTTAGATATTTAATTTTACTTTATATATATATATATTTTTTTTTTCCAAACATTGAAATTATTTACTCGTCTTGATACTGACCAAAATCACTTCAATTCGGTCAATCGGCTCAGTTTGGTAACGAATTAAATAAACATGAGTGAGGGTGACTTTGAGTCAAAATTCAGTTTTGCCCCATTTTGGAGGAGGGGGTGCTGGGTGCTGGGGGCCAAAAAGACAAAAATTTTTCTTTTCAAGTCAATCGATAGAGAATCCAAAGTTATATAGCACCTTCAAAAATCAACCTCCTAGGTCAATTAGGAGGGAAGGTATGAGGGTTTTCCCCCTTTTTGACCTTTAAAAAAGGCTGTTCCTCCCCTATCTCCCCACCAAAATGAGCTAGGAAGTTGAAATCCGGTATGTAAATTCAGTTGTACATTCAGTAGGGACTCTGGATGTGTGTTTTGGGGGCATCGACTTTTCAGTCCCCTTGCACCTCTTCGCAGTCCTGAATTTGTGGTTTTTTGGACTTTTGTCTAATTTATAATGTTCGTTCCTCGCATAACACCCCTCCAAATTATGCTAGGAACTTGAAATCAGGTATGTACATTCAATAAGGACTCTGGATGTACCTTTTAGGGGTTTTGACTTTTTAACCCCATTGAACCTTTCCTATCTTCAATGTTGATTACAAAAAAAACATCGTAAAGCGAAGCATTTTTTTTTTTTTTTTTTTCTAATTTAAACTCGTACAATTTCTGATCTCATATTAGTTTCATTTCTTTGCATATCTTCAGTTTTGTTAAATAGTATAAAATTGAAATTCACGTGATTTAATATCGAGGTGAAAATGATATTTGTAAGGCATAGAAACAAGAGGAAGGGAGCATTAAGAACTTTTTAAAACTATTAAAACAGCTAAAGACTCTTCCTCACTCCCTTATCACTTAAATTTCAAAACTGACTCTGTCTGAAAAAATTTCTGCTCAAAAAAGGCGGCAGTAAGACCGAACTTTGGATATCACTTAGGTAATACCTAGTCGTACATTCACATAGCTAAATATATAATTGTAAATAAACACGCGAATTTGACACGCTCGTTGCTCAGTTTCCTAAATAAACTACGATATAGCGTGAAGTGTACCATAGTGTATCGTACCAAAGTATCGTGAATTTTTTTCCTATTTACTATATTTCCGAATTCCAACGAAACGTCTCGGACATGAATCGAGTTCTCACTTTATTATCACCAGCTACGATTCAAGTTCAACTACATCGTAATCGTAAGCGCTAGGATTTTTCGCAAGAATTCAAGATAGTCTCGTGAGAGGTTCGATGAAAGCCTTTTCGTTAAGTATATGAGTAGTAGGCAACCTAGGCACCAAGTAACTTTTATGTATATTTCCATTTCCAACATCTTGGGTACATATTTGAAGCTCCTAATGATGGAATTTTTTCCACGAGATGGATATTTACGATACGATACGATACGATACGATACCGCATCGTACATGTAGTACATACGTACGAGTATATAGAACTATACATACGAGACACAGGCACCGACCGAGTATATCAACTATATTGAAATTCCTTTCCTTATTAAGCCTTTATATATGCTCAAGAGTGTTGCTTTTATTTGTTTTTCGTAACCACGCGCGTATGCAAGATATGATACCAAAGTGAAAAAATGTAGCTAGGTAGCTAGGTACCTATTTTTCAATTTTATACGAAAGTACATACTATATCTGGATATCGCTTTCTGCGAACTCATCTGCGAGTAAACATTTTCAACGTGGTGGAAACTTCCATCATGAAGAATATAGCGAAACGTACAAGCGTAAGCGAGAAGATAAGATATTTATTTGGTGGAATGTTTTTTTAAATTTTTACCCGATGATGGTATTCGGATAAAACAAAGAAAATTTTTTTGATTAAAAGCTGAAGTGTACAAAACATGTAATTCCATTCATTCATTCTTCAGCTAAGAGCTTAAAACGGTTAAAGCTACAAGCTCAAACACTGGTGGTTGGTGCTGAATTGGAACAGATCAAAATTTTTCCATTTTCCACCATACCTACTCTAGAATTGCTTTCACAACAAAAATAGCCCAGTATTTTTTTGTTCTACTCAAAATTTCCTACAACTTTCATACTTAGTATTTTTTCATGCGAGTCACAGTTAGTGAAGTAGGAATTTTTGAAAATTCTACAAGAAGCTCACACAGTCGCATTGCCTCAGGTGGTGAAATTTACACACTTTCAAATTTCTTTCTCAGTGATTCAAAATGTTATTCTGGATATGGAAACTTTCCATCAAAATTTCTGACCAGCCAACTTCCCTTATTTCGAATTCATTGCGGTCTGAAGGTTAATATTTGATATTAGATATTTGAGTTCAGGGGGCATAAAAACTTTCAAAATTTTGAAGGAGTTTTTAATATGTTGTCCAGAGAGCTAATCTCAATATATTTATTTGAAAAAATTCAAACTTGGAAGAAATTAAAATCTAAAAAATGTATGACGTGTATAATATCAACGAAAAATGGTGATTTTCCATGACTTTCATGACATGTTGGATATTTCGAAGCCGAAAAAAAATCTGCAATTAAAGTGTTCAGGAACTGCAAAGGCCTATCAAACTTTGACACTATAATACAGAAAATCCTGAATCATCAACATGGGCAGAGTTCGGTGGTTTAGTTGGAAAGAAGGGAGAATAAGCCGGCAGCATGCCAAACCAAAAACAAAATGAAATCAGTATTTATGTTTGAGCTAGTTAAAATTGTTCTCGCTGCGAAGAAAGTCATGTAAGATATCCAAAAATCAACCATCTGAGTCCATTAGTGGGATTTTCTCCCTTTTTGACCATGAAAAAGAGCTGTTCCTCTACCATCACCCCACCCAGTTGAGCTAGGAAGATGAAATTCGGTACGTACATTTAGTAAAAGTCTTAAATTTGTCTTTTGGTTCAATTTTTGCTGGATTTATCAGCTATATACCAGTAAAGTTAAATAAACTTCCAAATATGTGGTTTTTTGGTCGTTTTTTCTTATTCTTTGAGTTTGTTTCTCGCACAACTTCCCTCCAAATTGAACTAGATACTTGAAATTAGCTATGTACCTTTAGTAGAGGCCCTAGATGTGCCTTTTGGGGGATTCGACTTTTCAGACCCATTGCACCCTCTCACAGTTTTGAATATGTGTTTTTTTTTGTAGATTTTCCCGATTTTCAGAGTTGATTGTTCCTCGCATAACTTCCCTCCAAATTAGTCTAGGAAATTAAAATTAGGTACGTGTCCCGTCTGTTGGCACCCTTGGTGTGCCTTTTGGAGGTTTCGACTTTTTAGCCCCCACAGAACGCCGTTCTATCCGCATTGCTGATTATGAAAAAAGCATCGCGAATTTCAATTCTCATGATTGGGTCAATTTGCAGAAATAAATTTCTTTTCAGACATGACAAATTAACTCTCGAAAAGCTAGTTGTAAAACGTAAGTTCGGTAAAAAATTATTAAAATTGATTTTTGATGCACAAAAATATCCTAAATTTTTATAATAGTCTTGAAAAATTTAAAATTACCCGGTGCCGACCTTTTCGAAAACACATCGCTTCACAGACTTGATAATAAGTAGGTACAGATATTTTTGAGCGTTAGCCTCTCGACATTTACCAATAAAAGGCTGCAGGACATGTACAATTAGATATTCATCGGACAGATAATACTACGAACAAATGCACCCATCTTTACAATTGATTTCCTACAAATTGTAAGCACTTACTGATACGTGTGTAAAATAAAGGAAAGAGAAAGTAGTTATAAGAGGAGAGGTCGTCAACGAAACTGTCATTTAATTAAAATATACAAGTAAATTCCACCTGTGCATAAATGATATGAAACTGGTCGTTACCGAAAGGACAATATTACGACTGGTTTGTGGTTAACCTTGCCCCCTTATTGGAGTACGTCACAAGCTCTCCTGAAAGCTTTTAAAATTTTCGACACTGGCCGGATACGGTGTTATATTGTTTACTTCGCTGTGCTGTATATTTCAAGATGACGACGATGATGACCACTTATATGTAGCTATATATAAAAGTTACCTTAGCTTTACGTTAACGTACATGTGTAGCTGGTTAAGAGTGTATTTTATAATATATTATTAATAATATAGACCTCCGAGACCATATACTTTACACACGTTTTGTAATACCGCGCGTGTAAGAAACGATTACAAACGTATCCGGTTTTTCGCTGTAATAGGGTGAAAGTGTAAGTTGACAATTAAGAAATCGTGTTTCCATTTATCGAGTTTAAATACTCGTCCGAGTGGAGAAGAATCTTTGTTTTGTTTTATTTTGTTTTACTTTGCAAATTTCAAAGGAAAGTTTCGATACCAACATTAATGAATCGTATAGCTATACAATACATGTATATCTATATTGACGTAGGTAGGCTAGGTAAAGGTGGAATATACTGTATCTATATGTAGGTAAGAGTGGTTGGCCTTTTTCAACGTCATTGTTCCGATCATTCGTTGTATTTTTTTTTCTTTTATACAATACGATGCGCGTAACATCGACAGACCCATTGAATATCTTAAGACTGCAAATTGTGTATATAAAATAAACGACTGACGTAGCGGCGTGTAAAAATGGCCTTATCGTATGCGAATATATCGTAAATAAAAGGCAAATCACCGTGGAGCGATATGGGCTAAAGTACACCGGTAAAGAATAGCTCTCCGGGGTACAATTATAACTGCAACTGTGCCGGAAAGCGACCTCTTTCTAGGTAATATACTCGCAACTTTTGTGTACCGTTTTACCATAAAACGAAAAAAAAAAAAAAAAAAAAAAAAATTCAGAACCCCAAAGTCAATTTTTACGTATACCTACTTACTTACCTACTCGGTTTAGATACGTTATACGCGGAGTTATTTCTCACACTGAAATTTTCCTCACCAATTTAACCAACTCTATTTCTTCTATAATATAAGGCTAAACACGTAGCATTTAAACGAATGTGTAGGTAGACTTAGTTTGTATTTGTATAGGGACGTTTACAAAAGAGGGAGCAATTTATTGGAAATGAGAGAGGATTTCGTTATACCAGGTTTGTTAGGTGTATATGATTTACATCCTGTTGCCGAAATTTCTCACCCTCGGATTATAACGTTTTACTTTCATTTATTTTGTAATTATTCGATCTATTTCCGATGAAATGCAATGTTTATGATGAAATTTACTTAGAACGTAGTTGAAATAAAGCCCGTGTGAGTAATAAAGTAAACAAATACCTATCGATAATTATTCGTTGCAAAATTCAAAAGGTGTGTTGAAATTTATCGAAAATTACTTCAGCTGAAAAAATTTTCTCGTAGCTGTATTTCGATTGAATTTTAATCCGGAGTTTAGAAACATAAATCGCCTAAATTATAAACAAATCATAAGTAGGGTACACGGTACAATGATATCGATCGAGTAGAAATTTTATTAAGTAAAAAGAAAGCCCCAGGGAACACGAAGAAATTTTTTTTGAAAAACTTTAGAATGCAAATTGTTGAGGAAAAATTAGATCATTAATCGCGAGTTCAAGGATATTCACCAAAAAACTTTTCGGAAGATGTAATTTGGTAACACGATGCTAAACACATTAATTTGTTTTGGGGCCCGAGAGGGAGGAGGAGAATTGGAAAAAAGAATTTAAAAAAATCATAAAATCTGATAAACGAGGTGGAAATTCGAGGTTTGCGATTTATAACCCATTTTCCAATTTTTTTAGGTATTAAGAAAATTATAATTTTCTCGAGTTTTGAAATTTTCAGTGGAAAGAGAGTGAACAAACATTTCTTATTTCAAATGATGACGTGTATGATGATACACTTGATAAGCGAAACGTGCCTAATGTTACGCTTTGATTTTAATGAAACTGGTATATAATTAAAAATGAGCATATCCAAAAATCCCAAATTCAAATTCTAAGTCGCTGAAATTGATTTTTAGAATTTTGACGAATTTTCAGTTTTTTTCCACAAATGATGGTGGTAAATTAATATAAATTAAAAATGCACTTCAACTAAATTAGCTACCAACTGCTCTCATAGTGTACATTCGATGACCAAATTTTGAGATGAGAAACGGTCGTCAGGTATAAAACTAAAATCCTTAGAAACTTTCATTTTGCACCATAAAATTTCAATAAAATAATCCTCTTTTTAGTCTGATTTTCTAGATCACATTGTAACTGAAAGCATAGTTATTACGGTCTATCGACATACGGCGAATGAAGCGGGAGAGGAAATATCAACAAAATCTCAAGTGAGATCCTAGAAGACCACTATGGCCATTTTTAGCCATGTCAGATATTTATATATATTTTTTATCCCGAATTTACAAAATAATTTATTCAGCTCGGTATTGACCAAAATCGCGCCCATTCGGCCACTAGGCTCAATTTGGCGACAGATTTGATATTCTGAAGTGAAGCTGACCTCGGGTCAAAATTCAGCCATGGCCAAATTTGGGGGAGGGGATGCTGAAGGACTAAACTGGCGAAAATGGTTCCTTTTTGAGACAATCGACAGACAATCATGTTGCATAACATATACAAAAGTCAGCCTCCTAGGTCAATTAGGAGGCGAGATATGAGGGTTTCCCCTTTTTTTGACTTTGAAGAAGGTCTGTTCCTCCCCTATTTCCTCTACAAATTGAACTAAGATGTTGAAATTTGATATGTACACTTGATAGGAACCATTGATGTGCCTTTTGAGGGTATCAAATTTTTGGCTATCTGGGCGAATTTTCTCATTTTTTGAGTTTCTTCCTCGCATAACATCTTTCCAAATTAAGCTATGAAGTTGAAATTTGGTATGTAGATTTAGTATAGGTTATAGATATTCCTTATCCCCCCTCCCTCCCTTAGGAAAATCATCGCTTCTAATATTAATTACCACTTATTTCAAAATTGTCCAATACCCAGTTCCACACTTTGAAAAATTGCTAGGTCCACCTATGATCATATTACAACTATTTCAAGTTTATAATTTGTAACGTTATTTCGGAATTTCAAAATATCCCAATTTCCCATAAACATTAATTCTCTACTAATTGGATGGATTTTTTAAAAATGAACTTAATTGACAGGTAACTTTAATATTGACAAGTGAACCATTGAAATTCTCTGGCTTTGATTTGAACAGAACTTTCGGGAATAGAAACAGCTTGTAAAAAAAGCCCTTAACCGAACTTAATTTTTAGCACCTGAAGTCAATTTTAATTCCGAAGTGGTGGGGGGGGGGGTGTTAAAGTTCAAAAATATCGAGATTTACATGTTAAAATTATTTGAACATTACTGACAACAGATCCTCTAAACTCATTTTAAATTTTAACCATTTTTGATGCTTTTGAAGCTTCTCAGTCAAATTTTAATTCTTCTCCACAATTTTCAATCGTGTACTAAACTTGCCCCAATTTACTTCAACAGCTGACAAACATACCAAATCGACTAATCTGCTTTTTGGGAGACTTCTAGTTGGGAAGTATAAATGCTTATCACAAAAGTAAAATAAAATCATTTTTTAAAATTTCACAAAAAAAAAATCAAAATTTGACTGAACACTTTGAAATTGATGAAAATAGCACAGCAGCAGTTAGACGGGTTAATAATTTTATAGTTTTTGGCAATTATCAAAAATTTTCAGCGTTTTTTTTTCTACTTTGCTAAAATTTCACTCCAATGTTGGTGCAAATTAACTTGGGCGTCTGAAAATTTAACTTTTTTTTTTGACATCCTTCTTCAATCTATTAAAGTTCTACTGACTTATTAGCTTTTTAAAAAAATTTATGTAACATTGGCGCACTGAAAAAAGGGATTTGAGGACTACAGTCGTCTCGGAAAATGTTTAGAGATCAATTTTGAATCATATTAAAAAATAATTTCATTTCAACGTTACAAATTTCAGTACACGAAGCTCACAAATGTGCTAAAAACGTCCTTTCTGAACCGCTCACTTTCATTATTCCTTAAAATTTTTGATCTTGATAAGGAAAAGTATTGAAAAATTCCTCGCCGGTGATAATCGTACTGCTCGTTACTTTTCATTTAAATTCCCCTCCTCTCCCACCCTCCCTTCGTTAAGAGTTCAAAGCGCTTATATGAATTATTATAATGAACTTTTCTAGCAAGAAAACCTTTATTGAATGCACTACATGAAACGTTCACTTTAAAAAAAATTGCTCGGGGGTAAAAAAAATTTTAAGCGTTAGAGTATGAACAAACAAGAGAAGTTGGAGCCGAGTTAAAGATTAAAAAAAATTTCATCACCAGGAAAACGAACATCATGCTAGATAGATGTATTCATAATTTATTTAACAATTTTTACCCATTTTATTAAATTAGAAGTCTCAGACGATTGCGTAGGTAAGAATCTTCGAACTCGGAGTCTTTAAATTTAGCAGTTTATAAAAAGAAGATGTTTAACTTCTCGACTATGCTTACCAACCACATACAACGACATGATTCACAATTCTAGTTTATTATTCGCCCTAAAGACCATCATCCATCGTTATAGAAACGATGGAAAAAAAAAATCTGCACATCTAACTTCGACGACACGTCAAAACACACACGTACGTGAATTTTCTATGCACGTCTAACGGAAATCACATTTAAATAAACTCGACAACGACAACGACAACGGTGCCCTCTAAACGGTAATCTGTTCAAATAGGCAGCGTATACGAAAACATTACTCAGCGTATTTGCCCTCGGTTTAGCTTCCTATTAAAAAATATGTCCACGCGAAGATACAACACGTTAATAACCAAAAAATACCCACAAAGACACGAAAATTAACACAATAGGAACCGTAGTCACCTGCATAAATTCGTAGTGGTACGTAATCTAGGTAGGTAGTAGGTAGGTAGGTAGGTAGGTAGGTAGGCTAGGTACCTAGGTAGTCTACGAGTATAGTACAACAGAACAATGCTTTGTAATGCTTTTACACGCGCGTGTATTCCTCTAAGTAAGTATATACATTACACAAAGCAACCTCTATTAACGCATTTCGCCCAATCATTCTCCACCATTATACGTGCAGCAAGTTGCAAGTTTATTAGCAATTTTGCATAGTGGGTCGACAATTCCACATAGCAAAGGTATACGGACGAATATGGCCGACGAATTAGTAATTTATACGTTATACACGTTGGAGCCAATTCGAACGATATAAATTTTCTATCGAGACACGATCGGATAAAAATTCATTCATTCGTTTACACTACTATACTCGTACATGCAACGTAGAAAAAGCAAGAGAAAATAGATTTATTTATCGTGTAGGTATTTTTAGCTCGCGACGAAAAGTTCCAATTTTCAAACTTTTGAAATTCCATTACGAAACTTTACTCACCATTCACCTACATTGAGAATTATACTAAATATATTCGAGCACTTCACGTAAAAGAAAGTTATTTAGACTTACCTACACAGAAAAGTATCTGTAACTACGTAAGACGCTCGTTTGGTTCGACAAAATGATAAATGAAGAACATTTAAACTGATTTTAAAGGAAGAACGAATAAAACTTATTTTTCAAGTAGAAAATTGCTAGAAATGAGTGTGGCTGGACGAATGGCGATGGGAAAAAAATATTCATACCTATTCGTATTTTTAGAGTGGAATGAAAATAAATACACAAGTACTTTAACTTTTGGCCAAATTCAATATCAGGTATCCGATTTATCATCGACGTAGACAATTTAGTGCTTATAGGCTGAAACGGGCTGGAACAATGAGCTGTGAAAGTAGTGCTTGTATATCGCCGGATTCTGGTAACAGAGCTACAAAAAATTTCGTTTGAATTTTTGCATCTCCTATGACGTTTTGAAGTTACTGAGTTTACATAAGTAATCTCCGCGAAAGTGGTCAATCCCCTTGCCACCATGTTGTATTACACCTCGATGAGCGACCCCTGTAGAAAGACCACTTTTTCAAATACTGAATTCTATGTTGATGTTTCCATCAGGCTGTCAATGCTCGAGACGACCTTCTCTGGTAAGTTCTCAATTTTTCGTGAGGATACCCTTAGATCAAATATTAAAAACTTCCCCCTAGCCCCTGTACCTACAACGGAGAGTTCCGAATTTTTCTCAGTGTATTCTCATCATTATTACACACCGATTTCCGAATTTTATACACCAATTCATTATCTAGAAAGAGTGTACTGCGCATAGTGTAGAACATCTGCTTGTTCATAGCCTGTTTCTCTATGACATATTGTCAATGAAAACCAGACTACTACAGTCTATTAAAGTGTGACGAATAAAAGCAGAGGGAGGATATAAACGAAATCCGCTTTGAGGTTCTAGAAGACCATTATGGTCATTTTTGGCCAGGTCAGATATTTATATTTATTTTTATTTATTTCGTCAAAACTAAAAAAATCATTCGCTCGGCCCAATATTGACCAAAATCGATCAAATTTGGGGAATAGACTTCGAAGGGCGTGCCATTTGATATTCTGAAGAGTGGATGACCTCGAGTAGAAATTCAGTCATAACCAAATTTGGGGAAGGCTGTGCTCAAGGGCTAAAATTTCAAAAAGTATTCCTTTTTAAGCCAACCGATAGAGGATCCAAAGTTGTACAACATATCCCAAAATCAGCTCCCTAGGTCAATTAGAGCGGAGATATGAGGATTTTCTCCCTTTTTAACCTTAAAAAAGCACTGTTTCTCCCTTATCTTTCCTTCAAATTGAGTAAGCAGGTTGAAATTTGGTACGAATATTTAGTTAAGGGAGACCATACATACGCCTTATGTAGGTTTCAACTTTTTAGACCCATTGCCCCCCTCCACAACACACATTAAGTCGAGGAAGCGAGGTTCCCTCATGTATCGAATTTGTTCCTCGCATAGCTGCCCTCCTGGTTGAGCCAAAAAGTAAAAAATTTGATAGGTAGATTCAGTATAGGTCCTCGATTCGCTCATTAGGTGTTTCGACTTCTCAGCCTCATTGTACCCCCTCACAACCCCGAAAAAGTTGTTTTTATAGCAGTTTTTTTTTTTTTTTTTTTGGAGTTTGATACTCACATATCTCCTACCCAAATTGGGCTGGGAATTTAAAATTTGCTACGTAGATTTAGTATAATAGGTCCTAGATGTGCCTATTCGTGCTGTCCACTATTTAGCCTCATTGTGCCCTCCTTACCCTTACCATCGACTGGAAAAAAAGGTCTTTTCTACAATTCACATAATTATAATATTTCACGAAAATCAAGTTATGCTTTTAATTTTTTTTTTCATTTTCAACTCTGCGATCATTTTGTGCTTAACGCTAATTTTTCGTTTCCATTTTCAAGGTTCTATAATTTCAGTCACTGTGCTTTGTCTGCCGTATTTTTCGAACATTCTCCTTTCCTTTCTTTTGTTGTGGAAAAAAGAACAGAACTTGGCTAGCAAACTTTATAGCATGGTAGTTGATATCGACCAAATTCTAACAATAAATATGCCGACAGCGATCTTCCCAATTGATGAGCTCTGGGAAGGGAAGAGAGGCGAAGGGGGCTCTTCAAATTTACCAACAATTTTTTTGAAAATTTCTGACTGATTTCTCGAAATTTTATTAGTAACTTGAATTATTTCGCAAAAATGTATGTTTTAAACTTGTTTGAAAAAAAAATTCCTCAGGTACCAAAGTCCGAAAGTTTATCTTGAGTGTAATTTTACTTTCAAGCAAATTATAAGCCTCCTCTCAATATCTAAATATTTTCATCTGTTTTTCAACGTGAGGCAAAAATACACGATTTACTTCGGTTGGGGGAAGGAGGGGTAAGAAGATTTTGATTTCCTTGCGTGATCTAGAAAGTTTAAACAAATGGTGAAAATTTTACAAAATATTAGGTAGGCGTAAATATTAAAAAAATGTAAAAATAAAAATCGCAAAATTTTGCACGCCTAGAAATAGGCTGTTTGATTCAAACATTCCATTACTTCTTATTTTTTCCAATTTGTACCAATTTTCACCAGATTTTTCCAACTCCCGAATGCTGGGGGGAGAAGGGAGGAGATATGTAGATCAAAGTAAATAATTTCAAAACTCGAGAAAAAAAATTCTAACATGCCTAGAGATTTATCATCATCAGAAGTTTTTAAACAAAATTCCCTCCCCTTATTTTCATCATGGCTCGAAATGTAAAATCAACGTTGTAAATATTAAAAACTTGAAAATTTTCTTTTAAAATTAATTTCCACTTAATTTAGTGCTTGGTTCCAGGACGTTGCAATAATATTTGAAAACTGGCTCTGTAATTAAAGCAGCATTTTTTTTTTAACAGCATTATGGGTAGGAAGGGTATAATGGGGCTAAAAGTCAAAACCCTCAAAATACACATCAAAAGCCCCTACAGACGGGACGTAGCTACTAAATGTACATACCAATTTCAACTTCTTAGCCTAATTTGGTGGGGAGATACGGGAGGAACAGCCCTTTTTCAAGGTCAAAAACAAGGAAACCTCCCATATCTCCCTTCCTAATTGACTTGAGCGGATTCTTTGGATATGTTACGTAACTTTTGATTCTCTATTAATTGGCATAAAAAAGGGCAATTTTTGCATTTTTGACCCCTCAGCACCCCCTCCCCCAAATTGGTGCATAATTGAATTTTGACCCAAGTTCATTCCCACTCATATATATCTAATCCGTCGCCAAACTGAGCCAACTGACCAAATCGGAACGATTTTGGTCGGTATCTCGAACAGAATAAATAATTTTAATGTTGGGGAAAAAAAATAAAAATAAAAATAATTATCTGATATGGCTAAAAATCGTTTTAATGGTCTTCTAGGATCCACAGATGGATTTTGCTCATATCTCCCGCCCCTTATCCGCCGTTGGTCGATAGACTGTAATAGCCTAGTTTTCATTGACAATATGACATAGAAAATCGGGCTAACAGTACTCAAAATGAACTTTAATTTTCATTACTACTGAGTTAAAATTTAGAATGTTCTTTTTGAAATTTTTTTTTTTCAGTATCATTAAAAAATATTATGATAAATAATAAAAAATCTTATCCCTTACATCTCACCTATTAAAATAATGACGAACATTTTTCGGATACTTCGCAACTTTAATAAGAACCACCACCCAATACAGAATTTGTTTTAGCAAAAGCCATTATCACAGCCTATAGGACGTATATTACATTAATTTACATGAGATACAGTTACGCAGCCGTAACATCTTGAAAAGAATCTTTTTAGTAGCCAAAAAAGCCGACGAAATTTCACTTAAATCGTTGCTTCGGTTCAACAAAACGTTAAAGAAATTTCCCATTACGTAACAAAACAGCGTACTAAATTCATAGTGGCGTCAAGATGAGCCAGAATAAGGCTCGTAAATCTAGTGGTATTTTTTTTTCCTCCTCATTTTGTGCACTAGAAAGTAATACGAATACGAAGGTACCGCTCTAAACCTACAATATACCTATCTACCGGAAGCGGAAAACTTGGCCATTTGGCGTTTCCACTCGAGTAAAATTTGCTCGATGGACGTATTTGCATGATACGCGTACGTAGTCTAGCGTGCATACATATGTATTATATTTGTATAGTGTGTGCGAGTACTTAGGTGAAAACATATCACATACCTTGAATTATCGGATTTATAGACGGAGGTTGCTGTCCCAACGAGCTGGCCAAATTAGTGCCTATCACTTGCGCTACGAGCTTCTGATTATTAGCAACTTCGTAAAAGTTCGTCACCTCGTTACCCAACTGAATAACTTCGGCATTACGAGCCGATCCGAATTGTAGATCTTCCGATATATCGAAGGCGCCATTTCTGCAAATTAACAAACACCATATGACCATGAAAAACAATTCAGAACTAAGTAACGCACGTGGGTATTGTATGTACCGGGTGTTCTGCATTAACCTCGCTATCCCTGTTCGAGCGATAGGTCAACTCATGAGACTTACACGTATAAAGGATAGCATACCCAAAAAATAAAAGGGGACGGAGGGGGGCTATTTTCAACATTTCATGTTTACCCAAACCTGTTCGCAACTATGGAAATTCATAGAAAAAAATTAATGATTATAAAAATTCGCTGCTTCCTTTAAAACACAGTATATGTTCTCGAGTGTGCGTGGTACAAAAATCAAGAGTGGAGATGAAGTAGTGTACAAACTACAACGATACACATTCGAGATGAACGTAGCTCAAACAAAATTTTAAATGTTTTCATATATTTTGTGAATATTTTCTGAAAAAGTTATCATGAGCTCCACACTGAAAATCTTTAAAATGAGCAGCAATGCAACCCCCACTCAATGGCACGAGCAGAAACTTTGAAGGTTGCTTCCCAATAGCGAAAAAAATATATTGAATGTTGAAAAATGAAAAAAATCACAAATTCTTAAAGAAGAAGTTGATTTATTTCAAAATTTTACACTTTTCTCTTATATGAGAAGTAATTTGGAGAGGTTCAGTTTAACCCAATCAGTTGCGGGTAGAGGGGTTGTACTGTTACTCATTTTAAAGATTTTCAGTGAAGAGATCATAATAACTTTTACAGAAGTTTTTTTTTTACAAAAAAAAGGGGAAAAAAGAAAACTTTCACCTTGGCTCAAAATTTAAATATGCCCCAATTTGGAGAAGGAGGTACTGAGGGGCCAAAAACGCAAAAATTGCTTCTGTATAACATACCCAAAAAATCAACTTTCTACGTTGATTGGGAGGGGAGAAATGAGAGTTTTCCCCCTCTTTGATCATGAAAAACACCTGTTCCACGTTTACCTTCCCAGTAAATCAATATTGGGAGTTGAAATTTTACATGTACATTAAGTACAGGCTCAAGGTGTGCCTTTCTCGAGGTTTAAAATTTTTGGCCGCATTGTACCCTCTCACAGCTCCAAAAATGCACTCTCAGTTTGATTTTCTCATTTTTACCCTGATTTTTTGTGCCTTATTGTCAATGAAAACCAAGCTATTATGGTCTATCGATCTACCACGGATGAGGTGGAAGGGAAGAATATCAACAAAATCCGTTTGAGGTACTAAGAAGACCGTTAAGCCCATTTTTGGCCATGTCAGATACTTCAATTAGGAGAGGAGATATGAGGTTTTCCCCCTTTTTGATCTTGAAAAAATGCTGTTCCTCCCCTATCTCGCCACCAAATTGAGTTAGGAAGTTGAAATGTGGTATGTACATTAAGTAGGGGGCCCTAAATGTGCCTTTTGGGGGTCCCGACTTTTCTGCTCTTTTGCCCCTCTCCTCACAGTCCCAAAAATGTGGTTTTTTCGTGGGGTTTTCTCATTTTTTGAGTTTATCCCTCGCACAATTCCCCGCCAAATTGGACTAGGAAGCTAGAATTTAGTATGTACATCCAGTAGGGGCCCTAGATGTGCTTTTTTTTGGAGGGGAGGTCTCGGATTTTCAGTCTTATTGCATTTCTACACTGCCCTAAAAATGTAGTTTTTGATAGATTTTTCTAATTTTTGGAGTTTATTTTTCGCATAACTCCCCTCCGAACTGTGTTAGGAAGTTGAAATTTGGTATATACATTTAGTAAGGTTCCTAGATGTACCTTTTAAGGGTTTCGACATTTTAACCTCATTGAACCCGTTCTACCCTCAATACTGATTAGCCGATGTTTTTTTTTAATTCTCGAGATTATTATACCTCACGAAAAGCAAGCTGCGAAAGTATCGCTCGCTATGCTTTTTTTTTATATTCATTTTGCCATATTTTACAAAGCACTTCACTCCTACTCTATTTTTACACCACACACACACTGGAGAGTATAAACTATGTTTTAGAGCAAACATCAAATTTTTATCATTATTAATGTTTTTTTTTTTATGAATTTTCAAACTGGGCGATAGATTTGGGCATAAATGAAATTTTGAAAAATATCGTATTACAGCCCCTTTAATTTTTTGAGTATGCTAACCATTGTACATGTAAGTCTCATGAGTTGACTTATCACTGGTATAAGGATGGCGAGGTTAATACGGAACACCCGGTACTTGGACGTGAATAAATCACATACACAAAAATGCATCTTGTAAAACTAAACGAAAACGAAACTGAATTTAAACGTTTGAACCTATCATTAAGTATTATATAAATATCCGTTATGAAAAAAAAAACAACAACAACGAAAACTCGATTCACGTATCATTAAAAATTACACCCACCTGATCGTGTAGTAGGTGGCAAAGTAAAATATTACAGCTGCATTTACAAAGATGCTAGCCCGTAGAATCCAGTTACGATGTTTGAGCATATTAAGCTCCGAGATGTTTCCAGAATTTTTTTCTCCAGGGTCTTCGGCGATTCATAGCATCCTCTAATTATCGCTCTACCAGCATCGTCTTTCTCTGTAAAATGAAAAAAAAAAACACCAACCGTAAGTAAAGGTATGATTTATACATTCGATAAATTTATATACGATTAGGTAAATCTAATACTTTTATACCTAGGCAACTAGGCAGGTAGAGGCATTTCTATTTATACATACAATTGTACCTACGTATAATCTGTGTATTACATATTGCTAAAAAAAAAAGAAAGCAAGCAGCAACAACTATAGTCTAAATACTGAAAATACATGATTACAGATACCGAAAATTAAGCAAAAATTTAGATTTTTTTTGATGTACCTACACGAAATACACGACTGACACTACGGTTACTCGCAGATACATACTAAAACATTATGAAGTGAAATTATACTTATATCATGAATAATATTCGCACATGTAGGTTTTATATATATATATATATATACATAGTTCATGTACGTTGTGGTGCCCTGGTTTTTGTAAGTCATAGTGGTGCCCATGTATATGATTTTGTTATAAGGACTACCGTGTGGTGCCCATAGTAAAAAGCGTCTAAGTGGTGCCCTTATATATATAAG
>FIZR01011800.1:0-16588 GCA_900060175.1 Ferrisia virgata
TTGCTTCGGGCTGCGAATAGTTGCGAAAATATAACGGGTTGGAAAAAGAAAAGTGTATGTTGTATCTCGATTGCAGCGCAGTCTTCTGAAAGGTACCTCACACTAATCTGTATATAATAGTGATATTTCTCCTACTATTTCCGCCAAAAAAAATTTTTGTGTACCGACCCCTTGGGGTCTGAAACGTCCACAGAACAAAATACACACGATTTACTTTTTCCAGCCCGGGGTCGGGTTGGAAAAAGTCAAAACGGTCTGCGAATAGTATCAAAGATATCTGTAACGGGCTGCGAAATGACATGAAATATATGTATACATATATATACTAGGGTGCTTGTAATCGTAATCATGGCTCATGGTACCTCTACCTACGTAGTGGTAAACTTGTCGCAACCCTGCTTCGCCATCATCGTATCTGTAATGTGCTATTTTTCTTCTTTTCAATATCGGCCGCGTTCGCTGGGTCGCGTAGGCTTACAGTTATATATACATATATATTCAATGAATAGAATACTGTGTACATAAGTATGTAATGTGTGTACTCAGTTGATAAGGAAATAGATATGAAAATACGATTAGCTAATATATGCGTTTTTTAAGGTTCGTATGTGTATGTGTTCTGTGTGTGTGTGTGTGTGTAGATAGTAGGTACTAGGTACATAGGTATAGAGGGGCAAGCACGCAAGCACTAAGCACATCTAATACGTCTGTGGTGCATGTGCGATCATTAAGTCTTTATATATAATTGTATATCTTCGTCTATTTCATATCAAGTGATATCGAATCGCGTATTGAGAGTAGAATTTATCGCATATGCCATCAAATATGTACAATTCGACCTGTCATTTAGGTTCAAGTGAGATTTAATCCGCTTTCCATCCCTTATTTTGTATACTTTCAACGTGACGATTTTTTTTTTTTTAGTAGGAAGAAGTAAGAGGTAGAAGGGTAAATATTAAAGTGTTGCAGTTGGTGCTAAATTTTTATAATTGTAGTAATACGGATGGATGAACAATTGAACATAATTTTGAAGTTGGCGGAGTGATACCTAAATTTTTGAAACATGCAGGTAAAACAATCAATGATCATACCAGCAGCTTCATTATTGGATGTGATTTTTCATGGTCAACTCTTGACAGGCTACAGTTGACTATCGAGTGTTGATGGATTTGGACACCAAATAGTTGACGGTCCTAATCTTGATGGTGTGGGTTTTAATGGTGGTTCGCTATTGTCGGCCATCTCTTGACAGTACACTGTTGACTACCAACTCTTAATGATCAAGTCTTGGCAAATCTGGATGATTTATGCTGAAAGTTCTGAATAAGAGGGAACGCAGTCAGATATTTGGCGCATACGTCACCGTAGCACTTTGATTTTAAAAGTGGGAAACTTGTTTTCCAAATTAGCACTGTTGGTTTAATACTGCATTTCCCAATTGGAAGATTTATTCGAGCTTAACATGAAAAACGGGTCTTAAATGTCCATTTTATGTACTCTTATCCCCACCTGCCTTCTCACTACAACGCAACGTGTTACAGAATTTTGTTGAAAATTTATTCGAATTTAGATCTAGTGAATATTGAACTCTGTGACTTAGAGAAAGTATTTGATCCAAAACCACGAAAAAATGTCGAAAAATACGTGAAAACTGACCAAAAATATAAGAAAAATAAAGTTGTATGAAAATGCAGAAAATTAACCAAAAGTTTGTTGAAAATCATTGAAAATCGGGTAAAAATGGGTAAAAAGTTTCCAAAATTGATAAAAAAATATTATAAATTATTTAAAATTATAGCAGAAAATTATTCAAAAATCACGAAAAAATGTTGAAAATGATGTGAAAATTGATATAAACTCGATAAAAAATGCAGAAAATGGGTCGAAAATAACGAAAAAATGTTGAAAATTTAGTGAAAATTGACCTAAAATGAAAAAAGTAAAACGTCAAGTCATCGGAAATCGGATAAGAAGGCGACAAAAATGAGTAAACAATACAACAAATTAATCGAAAATCACGAAAAATTGTTGAAAATTAAGTAAAATTGACCTAAAGTATGAAAATATCGTTGAAAATCATTGAAAATTGCAAAAATAGATCACAAAAATGTGTAAAAAATACATAAAATTGATTAGAAATCCCGCAAAATTGTTGAACATTTTGTGAAAACTGACGTAAAATATGGAAAAAAAATCGTTGAAAATCATTACAAAATTGGGTAAAAATAAGACAGAAATTCATAAAACATGCAGGAAATTGATCAAAAATCACGAAAAATTATTGAAAATTTGGTGAAAATTAACCTAAAGTATGAAAAAAATCTGTAAAAGTCATCGAAAATTGGATAAAAAGGTCACAAAAATGCGTAAAAATTACAAAAAATTAATTGAAAATCACGACAAATTGTTGAAAATTAAGTAAAATTGACCGAAAGAATGAAAAAAAAATCGTTGAAAATTATTGAAAATTGGGTAAAAATTTGACAAAAATTCGTTAAAAATGCATAAAATTGATCGAAAATCGCGAAAAATTGTTGAAAATTCAGTGAAAATTGGATAAAAAGGTTACACAAATGGGTAAAAAAATGCAGAAAATTTATCAAAAAACAAGAAAAGTTATTGACAATTTTGTGAAAACTGACCTGAAATATGAAAAAATTGTTAAAAATCATCGAAAATTTGATAAGGTCACAAAAATGAGTAAAAAATGCATAAAATTGATCAAAAACACGCAAAATTGTTGAAAATTTTGTGGAAACTGGCGTAAAAAATGAAAAAAATGGTGGAAAATCATTGAAAATTGGGTAAAAATTGGACAGAAATTCGTAAAACATGCAAAATATCGATCAAAATTGATCAAACAAAGTTGAAAAATCGGTGAAATTTTTTCGAAAATTGTAAAAATTTGTGAAAAATTGGGTATAAAATTGACAAAAATTGGTGAAAAAAGGCAGAAAATCGATCAAAAACCACGAAAAATTGTTGAAAATAAAGTGAAAAACACCTAAATTTTGAAAATAGTCGTTCAAATACATCGAAAATTTGCTAAAAAAAGACAAAATTGCGTTTAAAAATGGAGAAAATAAATCAAAATTGACTAAAACATGTTGAAAAATATGACTCTATGAATATTGACCAAATATCGAGAAAAATAATAAGTGCCAAAAATTAATCGAAAATTGCAAGAAAATAACTGAAAATTGAACTGAAATGCAAAAAAAAACCTCGAAAAATTGGGTAAAAAATTACCTAAATTCGTAGTAAATGCTGAAAATTGATCAAAAATCATTAAAAAATTGGATACAAATTTGGCAAAAATCAGTTAAAATTGTAAGTTTTTTTGTGATTTTTTTATCAATTTTTCGTTTCTTTTACGCATTTCTTTCCATTTTTACGCAATTTTTGATGATTTTCAATAATTTTTTGCATATTTTTGGTCAGTTTTCGTGCGTTTTGCAACACTTTTGTCTATTTTTACCCAATTTTGTATGGACTTCAAACGATTTTTGGTACATTTTTACAAATCTCTCAACTTTTTTTGATCAATTTTCTGCATGTTTTATGCATTTTTGTCAAATTTTTGCTAAATTTTCAATGATTTTTAACGCGTGTTTTGTCAATTTTTACACAAATGGGTGAAAAATGCAGAAAATTTATCAAAAAACAAGAAAAATTGTTGAAAACTTTGTGAAAACTGACCTAAAATATGAAAAAATTGTTAAAAGACATCGAAAATTGGATAAAAGGTCACAAAAATGCGCAAAAAGTACAAAAACTTTATCGAAAATTACGAAAAATTGTTGAAAATTTAGTTAAAATTGACCTAAAATATGAAAAAAAACGTAAAAATTCATCGAAAATTTGATGAAAAGGTCACGAAAATAAGTAAAAAATGCATAAATTTGATCAAAAACATGCAAAATTGTTGAAAATTCTGTGAAAACTGGCGTAAAAAATGAAAAAAATGGTGGAAAATCATTGAAAATTGGGTAAAAATTGGACAGAAATTCGTAAAACATGCAAAATATCGATCAAAATTGATCAAACAAAGTTGAAAAATCGGTGAAATTTTTTCGAAAATTGTAAAAATTTGTGAAAAATTGGGTATAAAATTGACAAAAATTGGTGAAAAAAGGCAGAAAATCGATCAAAAACCACGAAAAATTGTTGAAAATAAAGTGAAAAACACCTAAATTTTGAAAATAGTCGTTCAAATACATCGAAAATTTGCTAAAAAAAGACAAAATTGCGTTTAAAAATGGAGAAAATAAATCAAAATTGACTAAAACATGTTGAAAAATATGACTCTATGAATATTGACCAAATATCGAGAAAAATAATAAGTGCCAAAAATTAATCGAAAATTGCAAGAAAATAACTGAAAATTGAACTGAAATGCAAAAAAAAACCTCGAAAAATTGGGTAAAAAATTACCTAAATTCGTAGTAAATGCTGAAAATTGATCAAAAATCATTAAAAAATTGGATACAAATTTGGCAAAAATCAGTTAAAATTGTAAGTTTTTTTGTGATTTTTTTATCAATTTTTCGTTTCTTTTACGCATTTCTTTCCATTTTTACGCAATTTTTGATGATTTTCAATAATTTTTTGCATATTTTTGGTCAGTTTTCGTGCGTTTTGCAACACTTTTGTCTATTTTTACCCAATTTTGTATGGACTTCAAACGATTTTTGGTACATTTTTACAAATCTCTCAACTTTTTTTGATCAATTTTCTGCATGTTTTATGCATTTTTGTCAAATTTTTGCTAAATTTTCAATGATTTTTAACGCGTGTTTTGTCAATTTTTACACAAATGGGTGAAAAATGCAGAAAATTTATCAAAAAACAAGAAAAATTGTTGAAAACTTTGTGAAAACTGACCTAAAATATGAAAAAATTGTTAAAAGACATCGAAAATTGGATAAAAGGTCACAAAAATGCGCAAAAAGTACAAAAACTTTATCGAAAATTACGAAAAATTGTTGAAAATTTAGTTAAAATTGACCTAAAATATGAAAAAAAACGTAAAAATTCATCGAAAATTTGATGAAAAGGTCACGAAAATAAGTAAAAAATGCATAAATTTGATCAAAAACATGCAAAATTGTTGAAAATTCTGTGAAAACTGGCGTAAAATATGAAAAAAGTCGTGGAAAATCATTGAAAATTGGGTAAAAATTTGACAGAAATGCGTAAAACATGGAGTAAATAAATCAATATTGATTTAAGATGTTGAAAAACATGTGACCTTTTTATCCAATTTTCGATGACTTTTAAGGATTTTTTCACATTTTAGGTCAATTTTCACAGAATTTTCAACAATTTTTCGCGATTTTCGATCACTTTTTTGTATTTTCTATTCATTTTTGTCACCTTCTTATCCGATTTTCGATGACTTGATGTTTTACTTTTTTCATTTTAGGTCAATTTTCACTAAATTTTCAACATTTTTTTCGTAATTTTCAATAATTTTTATTAACTTTTTTTGGCTAATTTATACTTATTTTTTAGCGTTATTTTGTGATGATCAATTTTTCGCATTTTATTTATAAATTTGTATCAGTTTTTTAACCTAATTTTCGATAATTTTTATCACCCAAATTTCGATGGTCTTAACAATTTTTTTTCTGATTTTCGTTCTATTTTTACTTGTTTTTCTACATTTTTTCGTAATAGTCGATAAATTTGCTGAATTTTTTTTTACGAATTTCTGTTAATTTGTTAGCCAATTTTCGATGATTTTTAACCATTTTACTGATATATTTATTCAATATGGGTAAAAACTAGAATGGGGAGGGGACTATGATCAACAAATTGCACTGAATTCGAATTTTCAATCGAAATTAATTATTTTCTAAGCATAGCTTTTTTTTATTGCTTTTCCACTCTCGTATTAGACTCGTTTCGGTTTCATTCGTGTTCACAATAACCATCGACGATTGAATATTTTTATATGCTCCGCATTCCCCCCTCCCCTTCCCCTAAAGTTTTCACTCGTATATTTTAACTTCGCTGATTAGATCCAGTCTTACCAACTTGTTGCTCTTCAACTTTCTGGAAATTTGAATCAATTTATGGATTTCTTGCAGTCTGGCATCAAAAACAGTATCGTGTGCATTATGTTCGGTACCTCTCTATCTTCTGATTTATTGGTCAAGAGAATCGAGTGTTTTGAAGAGACATTTAACCGATAGCAGCTTTATGAATTGTTCGTTTTGAAAATGATTCAGAATATAAGGTCAAGTTTCGGAGATAGAAAAATTCAAATTTGTTTCAAACAGTATTAATTTTAGGTTAATGGTTGATTAGCTGGTAAATCACTCGTGTACGTATAACACGACCGCACAAAATAAAAGATATTTTGACCCGAAGACCATTCAGTCCAGATGCAATCTCCCTTTCTCTCGTCCTTGTGTACACAATATTACGTATCAAAATAAATATGTCACTCTCGGAGTCGGACTTGAATTACGTACGTATACGTAATGTACGTGGGACATACGAGCGAAAAATTGTACCCATTTAAAGGGATCGAATTACCCGAAAACCGAGTCTCTTGATGAAGATATCCCTTA
This sequence comes from Ferrisia virgata, assembly GCA_900060175.1. NCBI lineage: Eukaryota > Metazoa > Arthropoda > Insecta > Hemiptera > Pseudococcidae > Ferrisia > Ferrisia virgata. The sequence continues at coordinate 6,579 of FIZR01011800.1, forward strand.
TGACATAACGAATCGCATGACGACCGGGTATTACGCTTTTGTATTTCAGTTTCGAGAGGTGTACTCGGATATTACAAACTATACTGGAAACAAATATTTTTTTATTACGCGGCGATCACGAAAATGGTTTTTTACATGAATTATACACTTACGTGTAATATACCGAGCATTTACCACCGGGGCGTTAAACAAACACGAGAAAATTTTCCAAATTCTCGACATTCTTGCGTCAAAAGATACAGATACGTATGCGTAGAGAGCTAAAAGAAGGGAGTCCTGCTGTAGCACGAACGATGAGAGAATATAGCCAAGGGACCCGATGTATTACTAGTAAACATGGATCGAACAACGGTAATCAAGTTGGAAGTAATTTCGTGGGGAATTTCAATTACTTTAGCTCCCCAGCGGTTTTACCCACGCCACCGTGAACAACTTGCTGGCCTGATATCATTATTAAAAGAATGCTGTAATCGAATGGTCGATTTATCGGCCCCGGTATCTGTGACTTTTTGGTGTGATTGATGACGGGACGCATTGTTTTTGTCATTCAACGTATGTAGATCTGGGTATCGTATCATAATTGTATAAATGTATACGTGATAAAATTGGGGATTAGTATCGATGTACTTGTACCTGTACGAGGACGGCGCCTTTGGTCAGCGTTACGCTGTACAAATGGTCTGATATGTAGTCGATGATGAAAATGAAATGAAAAATAGTACAGAGTTGTTAATCGTATTATTTTATAGTATATATTCGAAATAACCGAAAAAAAAAAAATAAATAATCATCTAATTCGCGTGAGTTATGAATTAAACTCTACCAGGACACGCCAACTATTAATTAGACAATTAAGAAAGCTTAGTTAATTAGCGATGTATGTATTAATTAAATTAATTACGTGTTTGGGTTAATTTGTGTAGGGTGCGGTTGATGTCTTCTTCGTTTATTATCAAATTAATATTTCGGTGTAATTGTAATTAAAAATTACACGCGTATAGATCTACCAAGATCTCAGGTAGCTAATTGTAATTAATTCGCGGTTCATTATTCGAACTCAACGAATTGCTGGCGTTTTAGCGCGAGATATAAAGATGATTTGGTGTGGTGCTCAAAGCATTGGAAAAGGAAGAAAATCCCTTTCAATTTTATTTGCCTGTTTTCGTGCGAACATCTTTTATATAATTCTGAATTTAAAATTGCTTTTATCGAGTTATGCGACATTTTAAACGGAAATAGCTTCCTTGGGGATGTGAGCCGAAGTATGCTTTGGGGGGGGGGATTTACAAACCGCGGGGTCACAGTAGTTGCGAAATGACCTTAAAATTATGAAGTAAAAATTTCAGCTTTCCAACTTAATTTTAACAACTTGCAAAACTGAATCAAGGTTGAAAAAATTTTGTCAAAAATGGAATTATTACGCATCATTATGCAGCTGAAATTATCATTTTTGGCTAATTTTTGCTATTTTCCTACTTTTAGGGATTTTTTTTTTAAACGTTAGTTTCTGCATTTTTTTTCGCAATTTTCTGAAAAATTATGACAGAAAATTGTTTTTGAGAAACACTCTTCAAAAATGGATTTAAGACATACATTTTTAGTCTTTGAAAACTAGATTGCTACAGTCTGTCGATCAACGGCAGATGATGTGGGGGGGGGGAGAGAATATCAACGAAACTCTTTTCAGGGTCCTAGAAAAACATTAAGACAATTTTTAGCCATGTCAGGTATATTTTTTCCCCTGAACGTTAAAATTATTTACTCCGCTCGATACCGACCAAAATTGCTCCATTTCTATGAATCGGCTCAGTTTGGCGGTGGATTAAATATATATGAGTGAAGATAAATTTGGGTCAAAATTCAGTTTTGCCCCATCTTGGGGGAGGAGGTGCTGAGGGGTCAAAAACACAAAAGTTGTCCCTTTTAAAGCTGATTGATAGAGAATCAAATGTTGTATAGCATATCCATGGAGGTTTTCCCCCTTTTTGACCCTGAAAAAGGGCTGGTCCTCCCCTATCTCCCCACCAAATTGAGCTTGGAAGTTGAAATTTGGTATGTACATTCAGTAGGGGCCCTAGATGTGCCTTTTGGGGGTTCCAACTTTTTACCTCCATTACACCCCTCACACCCATAAAAAAGTGGTTTTTTGATCGCTTTTTCTTATCTTTGGAGTTTTTTGAGTTTGTTCCTCACATAACTCCCCTCCAAATTGAGCTAAGAAGTTGAAATTGGGTATGTGCATTTAGTACGCGCCTTAGATGTGCCTTTGGGGGGGGGTCTAGACTTTTCAGCCCTATTTCGCCCCGTTTCCAGTCTCTATTTAGGTGGGTTTTTGGTCGTCTTTACTTAATTTATGAGTTTGTTCCTTTCATAACTCCCCTCCAAATTAGGCTAAGAACTATAAATTAGTTTAGTAGGGGTTCTAGATGTATCTTTTAGGAGTCTCGACTTTTCAGCCCCGTTTCACTCCCTTACGGTCCAAAATATGGTGGTTTTTGGGTGATTTTTCTTATTTTGTAAGTTTGTTCCTCGCATAACTCTTCTCCAAATTGAGCTAGGAACTTGAAATTAAGTATTTTTTCAATTCTCATGGTTGTAATATGTCACGAAAATAATCAGGTTAATCGAGCGTATCGTTCAAATTTTACCTCCCCCAACGATTTTTTCAGTACACTCAAAAATGGTCAGTTCTTCAAGCAGTCTTGAAAACTCATCTATGGCAGGTGAAATTGAAATTTTGCGCCTAATCTTCTAAAATTGATGATGTACAGTGACATAAATAGGAGGGCGGAGGTGGTGGTGGTTCCACGATTGAATCCTCCCACAGCGATTTTTTGGGTATTCTCATTTTGTGACCCTTGACCCTCAAAACTGCAAAATTTTTGCTCTTGCTTCGTTCGGGCTATATATTTTTGACTTTTCCCTCTCCCCCTCCCCGATATCACGAAATCGACAGTTGTTATGCTACTGCCCTACATCCATTTCAAGAGGGAGTTTCTCAATAAAAAATTTCCTTCTTATAACGCAGAGTAACATTTTTTAAAAATCGCTAAAAAAAAAGAAAATGACAAAATTTGCCAAAGATGATAATTTTAGGTATACTTATCCAATAAAAAAAAAAGTTCAAAACAATATTTTTTTTTTTCGATTTTTTGAAAATTTTTACACTTTGAGTCAGTTGCAATTTGAATGAATTGAATTCGAATGCTGTAATTTTTACTGAAACGTTTTAAAGTCATTTCGGTACTGTTGTAAACACACTCCCTCCTTCCCTCTTTGTTCTCAGATTTCCATGGTAAAGCGAAATTCGGCCCACCCCATTCCTTATTTTTATGAAATTAAAAACTAAAGTTGAACCACCGCTTGCTTTAATCGACTTATTTGTAAATTTAAGTCGTATTTCAGGCAGGTGTGATTTTTTACGAGTATTGAATTTTCTAAGTTTATAAATTTCCGATTTTTTAATGTTTTTGTATTTTTGTATTTTTTTTTTCAGATACTGTGCTTCATTAGAGATTCAACGTTTCATATCGTCCATTTTTGAGCCTCGTTGAAAAGAATTTTTTTCAACTTTTTTTCACTGTTTTCATCGCGAGACAATCGTTCAATTTTTTATTCGGTTACAAAGGTAAGATTTTTTATTTTCAGAGTTTCATACCAGCGTTATTTAGTTATTTGTATGAAAATCCTGAATTGTTGAGGTATGAAGCAGGAAATCTACTTCATATCTTTACTCTTCTCGATACTGACCAAAATCGCTCGAATTCGGTCAATCGGCCAAGTTTGGCGGGGGATGAAATGTATATGAGTGGGGATAATCTTTGGTCTAAATTCAGTTTTGCCCCATGAGGGGGGGGGGGGGGTTGGGGGACCAAAAACACGAAAATTGTTTTTTTTTGGGTCAATGGNTTTTGCCCCAAGGGGGGGGGGGGGGAGTTGAGGGACCAAAAACACGAAAATTGTTTCTTTTTGAGTCAATGGATAGAGAATCAAAAGTTGTATAACGAATCCAAAAATTGAATTCCTAGGTCAATTAGGAGGAGTGATACGGAGGTTTTCCCCCTTTTTGACCTTGAGAAAGGGCTCGTCCTCCCCTATCTCCCCACCTAATAAGAGCTAGAAAGTTGAAATTTGGTATGTACATTTAGTAGGGGTCCTAGATGTGCTTTTTGGGGGATATATGAGTCGGGACGACCGTTGGTCAAAATTCAGTTATAACCCAATTCTTGGGTGAAGGATGCTGGGTGCTAAAATCGCAAAAATTTTTCCTTTTTAAACCAATCAATGGGTAATCTGAAGTTGTATAACTTACTCAAACATCAGCCTCCTAGAATTTCCTTTCCAAATCGATCTAGGAAGTTGAAATGTGGTATGTATACTTGATAGGGGCCATGAATGTGCTTTGGGGGGGGGGGGCGGTTGACTTTAGTTATCTTATGTGTTGAGTTTGTTCTTTGTATAATTCCCCTCTGAATTGAGCTATGAAGTTGAAATTTGGTACGTAGATCTGATATAGGTCCTGATGTGTATTTTTGGGATTCAATTTATCAGCCTCATTGCATTCACTTGCAGCCCCTTAAATGTAGTTTCTCAATCGGTTTTTCGTGTTTCTTAAGTTTATTCCTCGCATAATTCCCTGATAACTTGTAATTTTTTGTTTATAATCCTACATGTTTTTATCGAAAGGAATTTCATAGGAGTTTAATTGGTTCGACCCCCCCCGTTTCCCCTCCACCATCTCTCTTGAGCTCAGTAAATGTAAAAATTGCTTATATATCTCCTATAGTTTCTTTCGATTCTCAAACTAAAACCTTCGAATAAGTAACGTCCAAAAATTGTACTCTCTAATGTTTGAAAAAGTGCCCAAGTTTTTTGAAAACGTCGCCCTTTCTTCGCTGGAGCGAGCTTATAACTGCTGTTTAGTGTACGTTTAGAAGGTGGAATACAAAAAAACTAAGATTTTCATCTTTCATTTTTTATAGGAAAACTTTACTTATGCCTTATACCACTGCTCAGAAAAAATTTATACCTACAACTTGAAAAATTCCTTAATATGCAACAGCCTTTGTTAGTACTTGAAATTCTTTCTTCTCATGCGGGGTAAGCGTATAGGTTTATTTTAAAAACAACCACAAATAATTGTTACACTTGTTTTAAAGTAAATCATTCTCATCATCCTGCCCTAACTTTCATTTTCTCACTTTCATACCGTTTTATACCTCCTTCTCTGCGTAATTTTATTTTTTCTTTTCATTCGTATCACAATAACGAATGAGTCATTGACACACCAGCGTACAAATACAGGTAAACTAAAGGACCAGCTTCCGCTTGAAATACTCAATTCTTCGTCAGTGCAACTACAATGTAATTTATCCATCGAGAATCGAGAAAACCATAGACATCCGATGTACAACGAACAGTGAACCCGTAGAATTCGCCTGCATATAATTATTATGCCCCACTGTACGCACACCTACAACATCACAACATCTCAGCACACATCACATCCATCATCAGGTGTTTGCAAATAGGAAATCCCATTACAACCCTTAGATGAACTGTAAAAGTACATGTTAAACAAATTACCATGATAATTCGGCGACAAACTTGCACACAAAGAAGGGATGAAAAGTACTTTAAAGAATAAGAAGGGTAGTAAGTAGGTCGGTTCAGATTGCTTTAGGGGGCTTAAAAATATGTTTAGTGAACGTTTACAGTTCACGAGAGGAGGAACGATTACCATACAAGTGTGTGTGTGTGTGTCCGCAATATGTACACAACTCATCATGTATAATACTTTACTTACGTACATATCTACAAAAGTGTATTAAATTTCCTTCACATGCATCGCGCGTCCATTACGCTTTGTTCGCGAGCTTTTATTTTAGTTATTTTTTTCTTTCTTCGCTCTTCTACCATGTACTAGACATCGTACAAGTATGCACTTCCCTATTCGATGACCATAAAGCCTACTCGTTGGTAGTAAAGGTGTATGGAAGATAAATAAACAATAACGGCGGGGTATGGTAACAAAAACGTTACAAATTATGAGAACTTTTCTTCTTTTTCGGGCATTGCCGTTTTTCAAAGTACCCTCATATGAGCGTATACATACACTCGTAGGTATATAGGTACTAGGTAGTGTAGTGTACTCGTATACTATCCATTATACAGGTAATTTGGCTATACGGAGGTTCTTTACTCGCAGTGGGAAACTTTTAGCATACCTGTATTGTACATCAGTATTGTTTGGCGTTTTCGAGAGGTTAATTTTTTTTTTTTTTTTACAACATTTATAGGCTGTTAGATACACACTGCGAGCTGTGGTGAGTTTAATTTATGAAAAAAATATTCTTAAAGTCATGATGGTAATACACAAGAGCACCACTTATCGATTCTTCGAGTAGTGCGGGTATTATTTCGGCTCAAAAGATTACCTATGATAGCGTCTAATCTCCTAAAGTATTGAATACCTTATTCAGTCATTAAAAACTTATTATTAATAATAATAATGTTGGTAGGTACGTATTCGTATTTTGTATACAAAAGAATATTCATCCAAGTACTGAATAAATTCTAAAGTGAAACGATTTGAAGAGAGAATATCGAGAAGGGAAAAATGGAAACGTGCTTGTACCTTTCGATAAAAGCTATAGTAAGCTAAGCGTAGCGATTTGCCTAATATTTTAAGGAACTATTTTGGCCCATGTCATTGAAAACCAGGCTAGTGTACCGACCAGCAGCGGTTGGAGGAGGGAAATACTAATAAAATCCATTTTGGGGTCCTAGAAGACCATTAAGACAATTTTTGGCCATGTCGAATGTTAAAATCATCGCTCCAATTCGGTCAATCGGCCAAGTTTGGTGGCAGATTAGATATATATATGAGTGGGGATGACCTTGGGTATGAATTCAGTTTTACCCTATTTTGGAATATGGGGTGCTGAGGGACCAAAAACACAAAAATTGTTCCTTTTTGAGGAAATCAACGGAGAATCGAAAGTTGTATAACATATCACAAAATCAACCTTCTAGGTCAATTAGGAGGGGAGATATGAGGGTTTTCCCCCTTTTTGACCTTGAAAAAGGATTGTTCCTCCCCTATCTTCCCACCAGAGTGAGCTAGGAAGTTGAAATTTAGTATGTACATTCGGTACGGGCCGTAGATGTGCCTGTTTGGCGGTTCTGACTTTTCAGCTCCATTGTATCCCCTCACAGCCCCGGAAATGTCGTTTTTTGATCAGTTTTTATCATTTTTTGAGGTTTTCGAGTTTGTTTGTCGCATAATTCTCTTCCAAATTGAGCTGGAAAGCTGAAATTTGTTATGTATATTTAGCAGGGACCGTGGATGTGCCTTTTTAGAGCTTCAACTTTTTAGCCCCCATGACACACCCTCATAACCCGAAATATATGATTTTTTAGTTGATGTTTCCTATTTTTTCAGTTTATTCCTCGTATAACTCTCCTGCTAGGAAGCTGAAAATTAGGTATTTACGTTTAGTGAAAACCCTGGTTGTGCCTTTTTAGAGGTCTCAACTCTTCAGCCTCATTTCACCCCCTTACAGCTTCGAATATATGGTTTTTTGGTCAATATTTCTAAGTTTTAATGTTTGTTCCTCGCATAACTCCTCTCCAAATTAGGCTAGAAAGTTGAAATTAGGTATGTACAGTTAGTGAGGACCCTAGATTTGCCTTAGGGGTTCTTTTACTTGTTAGTCCCATTGAACCAATCTTACTCTCAATGCTGATTAGGTAAAAAGCATTCTAATGATTATAAAATGTCACGATTGGGGGGGGGGGTGTCGAGCAATGTAGAATCATATACAAATACGAAAAAAGCGCAAATTTTGTGCAAAATTACTCAAAATTATCAAAATTTTTACTTTAAAAATAATTTCTATTTTTTTTTTAAATTTTCACAATTTTTAGTTTTTTTAGCAACTTTCTTGTCGAGGGGAGGGTGCTGCCCCTCCCCCTCCCCCCATAGTCCCCGCTTTTACTAGCAAAGATAATCTGACGAAGGTAGCGCGCTTGTACTGTCAGGCTCTGATTTTAATGATATTTGGATAAATGCCAAGGGCAGGTCAAAAAACCCTCAGATTTAAGCTTTGAGCAATCGAAATTTGAGTTTTGGAATTTTGGAGAATGATATGTATCTTGAAAATTTTTTTCACAGGTGTGTAGAGCATTCAAAACTACGCGCACAGCCCAAATTTCAACTCATAAGTTCCATGTGGAAGGGGAGGGGAAGCGATCAGGGGAGAGGGGGATATGGAATATCGAAAATCTGACCAATAGCACTGTAAAATTAGCAAAACACGAAATAACTCGACTTCATACCGCATTTAGGAGGTAATTTTTTTTACCGAATACCATCTTGGATATGGGACACCTGGAAGAAAGGTAGTTGTCCAAATTCGTGTATAACGACTTTGATGAGGGGGGGGGGTGAATTTTTAGCCATCTGAAACACATTTTCGGAGTTGCGAGTGGATGCAATTAGGCTGGAAGTCGAGATTTGCAAAAGGCATGTTTAGGGCTCCTACTAAATACTAAATGTACATGCTAAATTTCAACTTGCCAACCTTATTGAAGGGGGGAGAGGGATATGCAAGGAGCAAACTCAAAGCATAAGAAAACTCGGCCAAATGACCAGATTTCTGGGCAGTTAGGGGATGCAATGGGTTTGAAAAATCGAAACTCCCAAGAGGCACATCTATGGCCCCTTCCAAGTCCACAGTCCGCATACCAAATTTTAACTTTCTTGCTCAATTTGGTGGGGGGGGGGATAGGAGAGGAACAATTCTTTTTAAACGTTGAAAAAGGGAAAAACCTTCATATCTCTGCTCCTAATTGACCATACGGAGTGGGGGGGTACTCATGGCTGGGAATTTTTTTATTGTCTTTGTTAGATGGTCATCGATCATGTATTTATTTTTTGAGGTTCCGAATGCAACATGCTCAAAAAAAAAAATCAAAACTGAAGAAAAACACATTTTTCATTACTTTTTCATAATTAATAAAGGGAAGTATCCCAACTCGAAGTAAAATTTTGAGTCAATACATCAATAAATTGGAAGTGCATACGTACTAAAAGAACTTCATTTCCAAAATTTCAAATCCTGAGCTATATTCCTTGAATTTTGGCGAATTTTTTCAAATTTCAAAATCATCTCATCGTCCTGTAAATGATGAAAATTTAATCTGATCAACCCAAAAAAAAAAGCTGAAATTTGGTGCCTACCCTACTGTCGACCTCCCAGCGGTTTCGAGACGTTTCGTAGCCCTTGGGGGAATTATGGACTTTGCCGGTGCTGGAGAACAGTGCATAAAAATGGTACACAGTGTTACAAACATCGGCATCTAAAATCTCGAAGGAAAAGGCCCCAAATCTCTCCTCCTAATTGACCTAGGAGGCTGATTTTTATATATGCTATATAACTTTGGGTTATATATCGATTAGCTCAAAAAGGAATACTTTTGCGATTTTAGCTCCCCAGCACCCTGGTCCCCAAAATTTGGGCGTAGCTGAATTTTGACTCGAGGTACCCATATTGGTGACCTCTATTTGATCAATTAGAGCACAATTTTTCGAAATTTGTAAATTTTGATCTCAAATCCGTATTTTATTTCGCCGAAAATTTTCGTGCAAATGATTTAAAAATACTTACATAGCTCACGCATCGAGGTAATAAGCTTAAAGTCGGCGGATATACTATTTTCGACATCCCAAATCAATTGAAAATGGTCTTGAGGCGTATGTCTGGTTGGCTCCAGAATAGTTTGGAATTTTTCGTCAGCACCGAGCTGTAGAAATTTTGAGACATTTGGTAGGCTAGATAATTCCGCAAGGGATGGGTGTAAAGGGTGAAGAATTTTTTGGCGGGGTGTTTTTTAAAAACCATAAGTCAGTGTTGCCAATTTAGCATAATTATGCCAGATCTGGCATAATTTGAAGTTCATTTAGCATAAACATTTTACTCTTAGCATTAAAAAAATCTAGCATAATT
>FIZR01011804.1:0-12427 GCA_900060175.1 Ferrisia virgata
GTATCGAATACCATCGATACCAAAAAGTATCGATACGGTATCGAATAGTATCGATACATTTAACATCACTACCTTAGTGCATATCATCTCCTTTTTTACCTTTCTTTTCTGAAAACTAGAATTATTCAATCAGCTCGATGCTGATTAAAATCGTTCAAATTTGATTAATCGGCTCAGAGTATCAATGGATTAAATATATATGATCGCAGGAGATGACCTGGGGTCAAAATTCACTTGGGTCCAAATTTGAGGAAGGAAATGTTGGGTATCTAAAATTGCAAAAATTATTCATTTTTGAATCAATGGATGAAAACCAAAAGTTGTATTTCATATCCAATTATCAACTTCCTATGCTCATTGGGAACACAGTTATGGGGTTCCCCCTTTTTTTTACCATGAAAATTATCAGTTCCACGAATATATCTTCTCTAAATTGAGCTAGAAGGTTGAGACTCGGTAAAAAAATTTAGTACAGACCTTCGCTATATTTTTTTGAGAATTTTGACTTTTCAACCCCATCGTACCACCTTACAAGCCCTCCAAAAAGTACTTTTTCTGGTAGATTATTGCCAGTATTTGAGTTGTTCGCATATATCTCACTTCCATCCACATTGATTTAGAAAGTTAAAATTTGGTATGTGCATTCATAAGGGTCCTGGATGTGCTTTCTGAGAATTTAGATAACCGAAGTCTTATTGCAGCATACTCATTGCATTTTCGACCAGGGTTTGGAATTTTTTAGGGTCATTTAATATGCAAACATAGTAAGAGTCCTGAATGAGTCTTTCGGTGGTCTTAGCTCCTCCCTTCAGTACCACGTTTAATACCATAAACGTAGTAATTCGAGCCACCTAAACATTTCACGAAAATCAGGCTGAAAATTGTCACGCTGTTTTTGTAACGTCTGAAATAGTTTTAATATTAAAGTTCGCACAGTCATGCTACTGCAATATTTATAGTAGGCAAACCATACTACACGAATCTAGCTAAGGTTGCCCTACCTATGGAATGAAGGGTGTACTATGCAAAACCCACACAGAACACCCAGTAGAAATACCCTGGCGCATTCTCCATTTACATGGCCCTGAAAGAGCATTTAGAGGAAATCTCATGTGTCTTTACGACTTCCATTAAACTCATTTTCACTAAATACGGCATACGTTTGACATTAATCAGCGCCGCTGCGCAGCTTTGTCTTTTTATATATCATTAAACTCAATCTATCGATATCCCCGCGGATTCGTTTTCTTTATTTCAGCGACAAATATAAAATACGGAGACCTTCGCCTTCGCCGTAGAAATACAAACTAGCAAACGTGAAAAATACTCCATTTAACGCCTACTATACCTATCATCGTATAGCATATACTTACTCCTCCTACGGTCGGTATACAAAGTTGAATTTCAATAATATGGAAAACAAAACTGTAGCTCGTTTTATTCGACACGTTTATAGTTATCTACCCGGCCACGACTATTTTTACTTTTCAAATTCGACCTCGCGTCGCCTTGCGTCGCGTCGTCGTACTCGCAAACAATAATGCATTCAGATCATGAACAAAGCGTTCTTTTCAAATATCTCTCAACCGCGGAGGAAATTTTTTGTTAAAAGTCTCCGTTCGCCTCACCCCGTTGCTACACCTTCGGGGTGCGACGCATTACAAATTCCACAATCGCGAAATCTTTTTCAATTCATGCGTGAAAAGCGGGTCCTACCACAGAAAAGAAAATACGTACATACCATCGAAGAGCATTTTAAAATGTCAAAGTAGGTAGCGGGTGCCCAGCTATACCTACCTAAGAGACCTATAGTTGTTATTCGTTTGTTGGTTGGATGGCGACGCAGAGTCGAATGGAAAATAATCAAAAAAATTCAACCATTAGTTTGTGATGGGATAATAATGGCGAAAAATTTTTCACCATGGGAACGTTTTGTGTTTTACTAATGACGCTAATCATATTTTCCGCCATCTCACCATCCTCTCTTCTGCCGTCTTCTCTGCATATATCAGACGGATTAATACAACGAGTAGAAATTCTATTTGATTCATTACAATTTATAGTATAAAATTCGATGAATAATTCATGCTATAAAAGGGTATTTCATTCCATGCATATAATTAATAAATGGAAAATTTATGTACGTGTATCACTATAAACGTGTACACTTCGCACAGTACACTTTATTAAAATTTTATATCAGGTGGGTATTGTTTTCATTTTTCGTTAATTTGAGCAACCATTATTTCCCTAGATACATCAAAAATATCCATCGAACTTCACTGACATGGAAAATTTTTCAAAAACATTTTTCATGGATTTCATTTGAATATTTTTTCAAACTAAAATCTGGCTATTAATACATTTAATCGGAGTTGTATCAACAATGTACATTTTGGGCTCCTAGAAGACCATTAAGATCATTTTTGGACATGACAAAATATCTATTTCATTATTCTTTATTTGTTTTTTTGAAAACTAAAATCATTTACTGAGCTTATTATGTACCAAAATTCGCTTAAATTCAACCAACAGGTTTAGATTGGCCACAAATAAGATGTATAGGAGTGGAAATAGCCTCGAACCAAAATGTACATATGTCAGAAATTTGGGAGGGGCAGCAGGGCTGAAAATTACAAAAATATTTAGTTTTCAAACCAATCGATAGAGAACCAAAAGTTGTATAACTTAAGCAAAAACCAGCCTTTTAGAATAGTTAAGATGGGTGATGTGGAAAATTCTCCTCATTTTAAAATTGAAAAACCCCGATTCCTTTTATAACTCTGCCTGAAATTAAGCCCACAAGACTGAAATTTTTCAAAGGGGTTTAACCGTTATCCAAGATGAGCCTTTTGAGACTTATGGACTTATGACCTTTCAGTCTCATTTGCACCTCCATACAACTCTAAAAGAGTATTTTTGGGTGATTTTTGAAGCTTTTCAAATTGATGGTTCACCCAGCTCCCTCATGAATTAAGCTAAAAGCTGAAATACAGAATGTAGATTCAACAAGCGGGCCACTTGTAATTTTTTAGGGTGTTCTTTTCACATGAATCAAACACTCTGGACTCGACAATTATGAGGTAAAATATACAATCAGATCATTAGCGCCTTATTTTGCCAAAGATTTTTCAATTTGATATAATGTTTTTCTTAATTGTTTCTTCTTGTTTTTTCAAGAATTTTTTTTGCAAAATTCAAATTTTTTTTGGCAAATTCATAGTGAAATAGACTAAGTATAGTTGAGCTTTGTTCATTCAAGATAATGTTCATTGCTTGTTGCTTTATCAAGGGTTCCCAATAGGTATCCCAACATAGAAAATCAGATCAAGTAGATCTTAAGTCGTCTGAAATCAACCATCTGCCATCCTTTGATACACCCAAGTGGGTAAGGTCAACACAAACGTGTTCTCTATGCCTATAGAATCAGGATGGTTTCTAGGGAGATCTTTTTTATTGAGCTTTCACGTAGCAGTTTCCCGTTGCTTTCTACGCTATCTACAGGTAACTCACGGTATCGCTAGCCACGTTTTTACATCCCTGAGTTCAGCAGTGGGCCACGAGTAGGCGCTCAAACCAGTTACAAGCTTTTTGATTCTGATAATAGATGGCGTGCTGTCTAATTACCTCTGTAGATAATTTCCCAACTATTGTGACCCTCATCGACCATCTTTTCAATGAATGTACCAAGTTTTAGCTTTTTAAGAGGCACAAATGGGATCGTAACTGAATCTAAATTAAAAATCTCAACCTCCAACGTCAGTAGGGATGAAGTTAGTCACAAAAGCAATTTGAAAATCCGTAACAATCAACCAAATGAATACTTTATTCAGACTGTAAGAGTGTTCAGTGAAGTTGAAAAATCGAAACAGAATATCATCGAACTTGCTTTTGACTAAATAATACAGTGTTAGGAGGTGCCTAGTCCTCCTACAGGTCTCAAACTAGGAACCTGGGAATTTGACGCTACTTGGTTATGATTTTACATCAAAATTATAAACCCTTTTCATTGTTAGCCAATTTTTGGGCCAACTACCGCTGTACTTTGAATCTGGAAGATACCTATAAAATTGGAGTGTAGGAACTTTTAATAATAGAAAGATGTTTGATGATGCATTCTATAGTTGACCCATAAACAACTAACCTGTCAACAATTAACCATCAGCAGTGGATCATCAAAGTCTAGACAGTCCAAATCTACATTGTTTAAATTTTGATGGCTCTAACATTGATGGTCAACTATTCTGGGCAGTTGAACGTCGGTATCATCAACAAATAGATTACTATGTTCGAAAAAAAGTTGAATGTTAAGAAAAAAGTGCCAAGTAATTTTCAAATTCCTGATATTAAAAAGAAATCAAGATTCTTGTTTGAAGGTACATCACTTCAGATAAAATTTGGATTTATGCTGAAAGTGGGAAGTGATGACATAAAGAATTTTGAAAATTTGCCTCGTATTTCTTTCTCAATATTCAAGTTGACGTTCAAAATTTTGGGGTAGCCTGGATGTTGATGGTCAACTTTTGACAGTCCACAGTTGGCTATCAACCATTGATGATCAAGTGTTGATGGATTTGGACGGTAACAGTGCAGATGTTGATGGTACACTATTGATAGTCAACTCTTGACAGCCCACAGTGGGCTATCAACCATCGATGGTCAAGTATTAATGGATTTGGACTATGACGGTGCGGATGTTGATGATCCACTAGTGATAGTTAACTCTAGACAGTCCACAGTTGACTATCAACTATTGATGATCAAGTGTTGGTGGATCTGGACTATGAAAGTGCGGATGTTGATGGCCTGCTATTGTTGGTCAACTATTGACAGTCCACTGTTAACCACCAACTACTAATGATCAAATTTTGACAAATCTGGACCATCAACAGTTGGATCATGTTTGACAAAAAAATGGAACGTTATAAAAAAAATACTGAGAAATTTTTTTTCAAGTGACAAGCATTAAGTAGATAAAAAATAAAAAAGTGTACCAATTGCGTTCAAAATATCAAAACTTACAATCTTTTGATATTTACTCTTTGCTTGCGAAGAATACTAAATATTTGGTCTAAGTTATGGCTCATTACGGAGTTTAAAAAATTTTAAAACATTTTTGTTGGTTCACCATCATAGCGGGAAACATTCCTTTTCATTATTATGCATATCATCCAGAAGTAATCTGATGGGGTATTTGACGCCGAATAAGTTTTATAGACCTAATTTTCATACTACGACTAATATTTGGGAAGTTACAGCCAAAAAATCAGATTAAAGGACTTAGATCCACAAAATAAGAGGAAGCTTACGCTGGAATGGGCCAAGCTCTTTGAATTCATGTTTATGACATAATAGAAGGTCAATATACTAAAATTCAGCTTGCTACTCAGTTTTGCACTATTCAGTACTAATTTTCCGGTAAGTTAAAATAAAAAATGGTAACTTCAAAGAGCATCTTTTACATTAAAAAAAAAAAAAAAAAAAAACAAATTTTACAGAAAATTCTACATCTCACATCGAACGTGTCAAAAATAAACCCCTAGACTCTGTCAGCTATGAGCTCTATATATATAAGATTACAATTTAAGAAAATCACGGGGAAAAAGAAGCCCAAAGTAACGTTAAATTTCCAAAATATTAGGAAATTGAAATTTCTACCAGTTTGTTATGAGATATCTATCTACATACCGAGCGGAGTAAACTTAGCTTAAAGGGGCGTTCAAGTTGAAAAGTTTCATTTTACGAAAACTGTTTTGAGGTTTATTTCATCATGTCTAAAGAATCATAGGTACGCATTCTCGAACACCGTCATTTATGTAAGTATAGCGTTTGAAAATGAATTAAAATTTAACGAACTTTTATCCTTATAATTAATTATCTTTTTCGGCGAAATATTTATTACATTTCAAGCTGACGAGTAATCGTCGTTGAGACGCGGTATAGCGATTTACAATGGTTTTCTTTTCTTTAAATATTTTGACAAGAATGAAATTCGATTTTCAATAAACAAGCAATAAACTTCTTACAGGTTCAGAAGTAAGTAATTTTTTATTCAGGCCTGTTTTATATTTTTAAAACACATGGGCTCAAATACCGGGTCTTTTGTCCACAACTTGTCACACTATTTTTCACATTCTACATATATCATATATGTTTTCAAACAAACAAAAACATTCTTCACACGTGAATCTATTTTCATACCGAATGCTGTCATATTTCCACCAAAAGAATTCGACGACGAAGTAAAATTCCAAGATTTCTTTAATATTTCAAAAAAGAATAGTTGATTGAATATCTAAAAGTTCATTACATACAGTTTGGAAAACAAGATTGTCATTCGCTCTGATAGAATTTCGGCCGACAATATTCGAAGTCTGACCAAAAATATTTCCATTTTTATAATAAATTTTTTAGAAATCGATAACTTTCGATATATAAATACGTATAACCCGTATAGCAGCTATCAATCTTCGTTTAAAATTAAATTTCTTCGCGACCAGCGACAAATTGGGTTTACAAGAAACGAATACTTTGACGGGATTACGTCGAACAGAATGTCGTATTTTATTTGCATTTTTTTTTTTTGAACAGGCGATCGTTCATTACGAATTTTTTTCATTTGTACCATTCTACCATATTTTGTATCCTATATAGGTAGGTATCTTGAAGTTCATTTGGAAATAAATCTTTCTTAGTGAAATTATTGCTGAGATGGCTCGAATGTAAAAGATATTTTCAATAGGGTAAACGATTGCAGTTTATTTGTAAGAATGGAAATGAACATTTCTTTGTAATATACAGTTTAACTTTACGTACTCTTTGTTCGAACAATGACGATTTTCCAAGTCCATTGCAAGTATATTGCACATGCATAAATAGGGCAGATTCGTATTGCATCGATTTAATCTTTGCTTTTTGCTTCAAGTAACCAATGAAGTTCGTTGAAACGATTCAATAAGGTGTACAAAGGTTTTAATAAAAAAAAATCCAACTACACCACGCATTGTTTTTTCAGTAGAAGTATTTATATAAACCTCATTTCAGAGTTCCAGATGTACATTTAAACCATTTCTCGAGATGTGTCAGCATATTAACTTTTTGCTCTGAATTTGAAATTATTTCCGTGGCAAATTCGATCAGTAGACCATGATTGATAGTGTATTGAAGGGATAAATTTAAGAAGAGGTTAAACAAGTTGTGGGAATTGTAAAACATGATCTTTTTTGAATCAATCAACAATGAATGAAAAATCGTACAACACTACGAAAATATGCCTTTGGTTTTTTCTTCTTTTTTTTTTTATCTTTAGAACATCGATAAATTTAAACATTACTACAAAGTGTCCTGTTTTTTATGAAATCAAATTTATTACTTCAGATCACTTAAATGTGCTTTCTTAAATTCGCTATTCTTTCTATCTTCAGAAACCCCCAAACAACACCAAGATTGAAAATTTTAATACTATTACTTATATTGTATTTATTATTTAGATTTCTCTTGATATGAATTGAAATAAAATATTTTTTCACTGATTTTTGTGTCACTTCCATATAGTTCACATATCATCGTCTCTTTTTTCTCTCTCCCTCTCCTATTTTCTTAATGTGGAAATTCCTACTCAAGTAGGTCTAAACATTGAATTTTCTATAAGAAAGTGAAACTATCAAGTCCAAAAAAATTGTATAAGTACTCAAATATCTCCAAAAATGCAGTTTTTGATGATTAGAAACTTAATTTTTTTAAAATTATTATCAAGTATGCTGAATTTTAGTATTTTTTGCATCAAAAATTTAAGTACAGCTTTAACTTGGTCTAATAAAATAATGACGTAACACTAAAACTCATTCCTGGGAACAATCCACCACATAGGCTTAAAAAAGACTATTTGAAATGTTTTTTAAATTTGAACCTTTCTACTGAGACCATATAAAAAGTATTAATTTTTTCATGTGCCAGGGTGCTTAAAAAAAAAAAGAAAAAATAGAAGACTTTCCTTGTAAGACGAGGAAATTATCAATATTGTAGTATACCAAGTTGTAATATCGATAATCTCTCCATTTCTTACGATAAACTTTATTTAAAAAAAAATAAATTTTTTTTTCAATTTTTCAACTTAAAATTTCTACAAGAAATGGCTGGCTGATATATTTATCATGTTCAATAAACAAATTTTGCAACTGTGACGCCCTATTACAATTCGATTTTTGAAAAAATTCGAAAACAACTATTTTAGTTAAAAACATCAACAAGGGTTGGCCAGAAGAGTTAAGCCTTCGTAAAAAAAATTTGGTTTTCTGACCCCTTAAAATTAATTTAGGTCCCTCGTCCTTCAAAAATTCCTCAGAAAACGCTGGAGTAAATTCATGATGTTTTATATGCCCATTGTCCATCCTTATAATTTTCAATTTTAATGACGCTGCTAACCTTATTATAAGGATCACTATATTTTCCTTGTTTTTTTCCAGAGTCTTCTTTCAATTTTCTTTTTTTTTTTTTTTTTTTCAAAAAATCAACAGTGTTGAAACACTTAGCACATGATTGAAACAAAATTCAACCAGTTTTCAGACAACTTAAAAAATTAGAATAGAAGTCATCACACTGAGAAACCCATAGTGTACTGCGTGTGAGGTACGCGGTACATAATTCTCTCTTACTTCAAGTTACAGTGCAACAAGTTAATAAAATTGCATATACGCGCCTTTATTTTTTTAGATTATTTACGGAGTTGAATATATGCAACTTATTCGACACCTTTCGAAAATGTAAACAGAAGTACTCTAGTCTGGCCAAATCAGCACACAAATGGAAAACAGAAGACTGATTTATGGATAATTTTTTTTCGTAGGATTGTAGTTCACCATATTTTAAACAATTAACTTAAAATTATACGAAATCGGAATGGCGCATTTTCCCATTTTTATAAACACGTTTTTTCTGATAACTTTGTCCCAAATCAAGATACTAAAAAAAAAACAATCAAAAAATGTAGCTAATCAAATTTTCTATAAAAATTCATCACATATTTTCCTAAATAATTAACAAGAACACTGTAAAATTAATTTGAAAAGAACGCCTTTACTTACAACATTCCTATCAACTTTTGATGAAAATATGCAACAATCTTTTTTATTAAAAATTCAATTAGCTATATTTTTTGATTCAATTTTTTTTCTTGTATTTTGATTTTGAACAAAGTTATTGAGTAAAAAATAGGTTTATGAGGTAGAAATGTTTTACTATTTAAGGTTTGATGTGTTACAATGCTGTGAAGAACAATTCTACCCTGTAAATTGGTTCGTTATCAAGTGCTAATTTGATTGGACTGACATATCAAATATCCTTTGACAGTAATTTTTTTTATCATAACTAGAAATCTTGTGCAACTACTTGCATACTTCTCTCAAAACAAATGCTCGTAAAAATGTGGTTAAAAAATCAAAATATCGACCAAATTTTCAATTTTCCACTTCTATTAAAAGATACAGTATAGATTCTTAATTAGTCAAAAAATTTATTCTCCTGAGCTCTTCATTTATCCACATATGCTAACTAAGTAGAAACTTTTTCACTCAATTAAGAATAGTTGTAGCGTTATTCTGCTGCCTTTCAAAGGGCTACAATTATTGCTTTTTTAACCATTTGATTTCGTGAACCTCTATTTTTAAATTCGCCTCGAATAAGATAACACGTGACTGCATATTTAAACTGCTAGAAACACATTGTTCAAGGGAGAATTTCTTATAAGAAAAGAAAAAAGTCCAGTTAAAAAAGAATAAGGAAATACCTCTTTCCTACAATAGACAAACTTATTAGTTTTTTGTACCTAAGATTAGAGCTTAAGCGTATACAGTGCTTTCAAGCAGAAAAAAAAATAGTAATTTTACATTATTATTCAAAAATTAAATTATATAATATTAAACACTTTGCTGTTTGTAATGATGTAATTTTTTTTTTTCAGCAGAGGAAAACTTTACTACTCGCGAAAGGTTGAATTTTTTTTTCTCGTTTACGTTTCAACTTTGAAAAGAAAAATACCGAAGGGAAAAATCGCATGTTCGGGACAAACAAAAACGAGAAGGTTAACAGAGATAATATAAGAGCTTTTCAAATGCCTTGCAAAGTTCCCACTGACAGCTTAAAACTGTCTGACAAATCAAAAGTACTTTAATCCATTCAACCAGGAAATAAGTGGTCCGGCTGATGGATGAAATTGTATCGAGTTTTAATTCCAGAAAAATTACGTCTCATTTTTCTCACTTTTCAACCACACAGTTCGCTTCTGTGCGACATGATATACCAATTATACGAATGTAAAAGAGAGCAAATAATTGGCTAGTAAATTTCACAAGTAGAAGTAGGTATTCATTTCAACCAACATGATCCTTTTTTTGTTCGGTAATCAGTACAATTTCATTTCATCGTGTAAGTTGAAAAAATATTCTCCTCCAGTTACCAAATTTATGTCACGTTTTTCAAAATTTTCAACAGCTCAGACATTTTACTAGAAAAAAAAAGTACGAGGAAAAAAAAATGTGACATTACAAATACTCACGTCATCAGCTGCAGTTCTCATAAAGCCAAAAAATACCTACCCCTTTATATATACCTTAGCCACTTTCGTTTCGTCATAGGGCTCGTTTTATAAATCGAATGTATACTCTGAAAGAAATTTATTCTCGTGGGAAATTTAAGTGCGGTCGTTGTATTTGTCTTCTTGGCCAGTGATGTAGTGATAAATCTTACACAGTTGAGAAATATGTTGTCCGCTTTTGTTAAATAACTCATCCTGCTTGTTTATATACACGCAAAGGCTAATTTTCTTATCTCGCAATAAAATTGAAATTCTTTCTGCATTTACCTACATAACATGAACCTATTTTTTTTATTTCGTTTTTCAAACGATACGATGCGATAGTTTAAACAGAATGCGGTTTATTTTAGTCTATTATCGAGTCATTATTTAAACACCTACCATTTATTTGGGAACTAATACCAAAGCGAATGATTTTATTGCGAAATGTGTTTTCGGTGTTTCACAACAAATACCTAATTAGGCGTAAATAAACTTTTGAAGTAGCTCACATTTCAAATAATGTTGAAGTACCGAATTAATTCAGCCGATGATTTATGATTTAGTAGGAATGTAGGTAGATTTACCAATCAGTATTACGTGTTCGAATTCTGATACGTATTCTTCGTTAATATGTTTATAAAGGATAATGCTAATTAGATTTTATTCGGATTGTTGGAATTGATACGACATCCTACTTTATAGTACGTTTAGTTCTTAACTTCTATAAAAATGAACTTTTCAACTATGGCTTTTAAGAGAACAATTTGATCAACTGGTCCTAATTTGAACGAAATTTTAACAGGTGGAAAGAGCATTTAAAAAACTACAGTAACGAAATTTCCAGCTGCCGAATTTGTTACGGGCATTCTTTAGGAGGTTTTAAAAGTTCAAAAACATTTTAATTTTTGTAACAAAAATGAAATAGTAAAATGATGAAGAATGAATTACTAATGAATATTGACTTCCAGAATTCACTTTTAAACAGCCCAATTCTGATTTTTTGTAAGCATTTTCAAACGTGCAAGGTTTTTGTGCCATGTGGAAAAAATTCTTGCACAAGCATGAACATTTTTTGTATTTGCTTTGCTCTTTTTTCTCATCTTTTTAGTTTTAATATAACTGAACCAAAATAAGGATTCAACGTTCCAGCTATACTCACCTTTTCAGAAATCAGGGTGTATTCCAATGTGCAACTCTGCACATTTTATGCTGCTCTAAAAAAAATTGCGCAGTTTCAAAAATTGGAACATTTTTAACAAAAACTCCGAGAACAAAGAAGAATCAACAAAATTTCACAAAATTACTTGAATAAACAACCTTCAACTCATAAAAATTCAAACGAATGATTTTTTTGTATCCTTTTTTTCTTATTTCAGAATTAACCATCTTTTCATCTCCCATCATATTCTCCTCTTCGAAATCATGCTTATACTACTCCTCTCCCTCGCTTTAGGTATTAGTTTTGAGGGTTGTTGCCAATGTGTGTCTCAATTAGTTCATGTTTTCATATTATGGAAGCAGTTGAAAGTAAAAAATTCATCAATGGAACTATGTTTGTGTAGCTCTAAAATTTTCTTAAAATACATTCAGCTAAAAAGGTCAAATTTTGGTATCTCGATGCTAAAAAAGAAATTATCAACTTTTTAGGACAGATTACTACATTTTTACCTCTAATGGTTTTTAGTGTTACAACACCATGTATAAAAATCTTTGAATTTTCCACTACATGTGAAAATTTCAAGTTGGAGGCCATACTTGGTTCAAATCTATTGGATAAACGTTTTCAAATTACTTTTACTCATTCTGTGCAAAAACGTGTTCCGTGATAGACGTTCTTACTGTGTATTGCGTTCA
>FIZR01011810.1:0-28997 GCA_900060175.1 Ferrisia virgata
TTCAAAGTAAAAAGGTGGTCTATTGTTGAGAAGCCACTTCTAAAACCTGCTTGCTCTATTGATTGCTGATTTTTTAAGAAACCCTTAATCCTATTTTCGATCACCTTTGAGAAGACCTTTGATAAAGCTGAGCTGAGACTAATGGGACGATAATTATCCATTTTATATTTATCTCCTTTTTTGTGGATCAAAATGATATTAGAGACTTTCCATTCTTCAGGTAACCTTTGGGTATATAGAATTTTATTGAAAAGGGATACTAGTATTTTTATTAAACCAGTGTCTAAGCCATACTTTAAATGTTCATTAACTATCCCATCTTCCCCTCCAGCTTTATTAATTTTTAGGTTTTTTAATACCCCTTCAATTTCTTCTTTAATAATCTTAGGCTCCCTTTCACAAGACGTGAGATCTCTATATTCTTGAGTTTGTGCTTTTTCATAAATTTTCTTATAAAATCTTGTTACGATGCTATTTATATCTGACCTATCATATTTTTTGTTTCCCTCCTCGTCCAACATATAGGTGGTTCTATAGGTACCCAGAGATCTCAAATTTCGAATTTTCTTAATACTTTTTGAGGTGTTTAGAATCTTCTCAATTTCAATTTTTTCTTTTTCCCTATTTTTTTTTTTAAGATCAATTTTAGATGATTAAACGTAACATTTCCATTTTACCTACTCCCATCCGATTTTCAGGGGCATTCAAAAATACTAATTTTTCAAAAATTTTTAAATAAATTTGTTAAAAATTGAAAAATTGCATTTCAAAAAAAAAATCATCAATGGATGCAGATTTCATCTATTTTAAACCCTCAAACGTAATTTTTCTTTTTAATATTTGAACCACTTATAATGTATTTTTGTGTGTTGGAAAATCCACTAAGGACCCGCGAAAAGGGCACATACGATGAAAACCGACCCCAAATAGAGATAAAAGTGCATGTTTTCGGCCCATTTCATCAAGATTTTACTGAAAACTTTTTTCTTAATGATGTAAAACAGTTTTTTTTTAAATACAAAAAGCCATTCTTTCAGCCCCTGCCCCTCTGAAAAGTGAAGTAAAATTGAAATATTGCGGTTTAAACCCAAATGGATGAAGGAAAAAGGTCAAATTGAGGACTTGAAATTGTTACCATGCTCTTTTAATTTAAATAATTAATTTTTTTTCCTTCATCTTAATACTGAATTTACTTGTTTCGTGTTGGTTCAATTACTTCGACGATGAGATAATTTTCGTAACATTAAAATGCCAACTTTTACTTACAAACGAGTAATTTTACCGAAGCAGAAATAAGAAATACTTTAAAACATATTTACAAAACACAGAAATTTTTATTGATTCATTAACGAAAATCGTTTGAGTGAAAAAAAAAATCCGAAAAATTAATAAAACCGAAAATACAATAATAATATTTACAATATTTTTCTTACGACCTTTCACGTGCTCTAGGAGTTTTCACATTTTTCATCGTCGAATATTTTCTATCATCGGTGATTTGTTTCTTTCGCCGATTGTAGAATCTTCTTCTGGATTCTTTATGAGCTACCCTCTGAAACGGATCCTTCTCTTCGGGTGTCATTTCTCTCCAAATTTCAGCTCCCTCGATGGCCGATTGGCACGCAGACTTACCTTTTCCATCGGGTAATAGACGATAAAGACGTAAAAGGTTGAAAAATGGATTTACCGATGTTTTGGCGCAAACGTGATTTCGGTTTTGGATTTATTCGTCGTATGAACCACTTAAACTGACTGTTTCGCTGGAGGATATATCGTACGTGGGTATAGGATTCGTTTGTATGCTAATAGAAGCCTCCGAACTGCTACATGTGGGCAGATCGTCGGCTAATTTTGTGTTTTCGAGGCTCATAGTACTTTGCATAGCGGTTTCAAACATTTTTTGACTCGAACTTACGAGCAATTTTCGGGTATCGGAACGTATACGATTTTATAACCTTTCCATAGTAAAATTATTTTCGTCGATCCGTAGATATTATTTTCTTCGGGTGTATCGAGTAGAATGGATTTTTTTGTCAACTTTTTACTTTGTAAATAAGGTTGAAATGCTTAGTTCGGTTCCATCGAGTTAGATCCTGACTGAATAACGAACCTCCATTTCGTTTGAAAGAAACGTCTCGTTTCGTAATCAAATGGAAATTCGCGATTGATGTGTTTCCGGTTTCGTTGAAATTTTAACCGAAGTTTCTCGCTTCTGCAACTATTCATAATCAACATCGTGGTTTTAAGTTTTTAAAAATAATTTCGAGAAAACTGAATACTCGTTTGGCAATTCTGATTTTTTAATGATTTGTTAATCGTTGTAAATGTGTCTTGGATTTATTATCAGTCAACGCAATTTAAAGATAAGGCCGTACTTTTGGAGTCTTGAAAGTCCATTTCAACCTTTTTTTTCGGAACATTTTTAATTCCTCTGCTCAATATAGAGTAAACACATTCGAATTTAGGCAGCGAATCAGATTTGATGTAAAATTTTATTTATTCAATTTTGGAACCTTTCGAAAAAAAAAAAAACCATGATCCAAATTATTAAAAGTGATTGAAAAAGTTTTAAATAGGAAAAAAATCATAATTTCCATACCAATCGATAAAAAATCGACATTGACTTAGAAAGGGATTAATAATTCTAAGGTCCGAGAGTAGCAATAGGTGTAAGTCCTCTTTTTCCCCCTTAAACGCATCACCTCCTCCATCTGATTTTGTACATGGAATTAGAAAATTTAATGTACCTGAAAAATTGATTTGTTCCACTTTCAAAACAAACTGTTGTGATTCACTTATACGTTCTCTGCAAAAGTCAAAGGTCCGAGAGAGACGAGATTTCAGTGGATTTTATGGTTCAACAATACTTTTAATTTTTCGCTGTTTGGGTCGGTTCACTTGGTCTGAAATTGTGAATAGGGCTTCCAAATTGATTCACCTTCAATTCGAGCTTTTGTACGGGCAGACGAACCAATCCAACCCCCCCCCCTCGTGGCAAGTTTCAAAATACCAATTTTTCGTTTGAAGGAAATAAATGGTCGTACAAAAAGTTGAATCATTGAAAAAATTGACAAAAATTCGAAAAAAAAAAAAAACAGAATATGGATTAATTATTACGAAATACTATTAAAAAATATGTGGAAATTGGCCGAAAATTGTTAAAAATCATTGAAAATTAGGTAAAAATTACACAAAAACGAGTTAAAATGAAAAAAAAAAAAAGACTTAAAATCATGAAATTATGTCGAAAAAAGAGTGAAATTGGCCAAAAACCGTTTAAAATTATTAAAAATTGGGTAAAAATTGACCTGATGTATAGAAAAAAATCTTAAAAAATGATTGAAAACCGACTTAAAAAGTTTGAAAAATATGGAAAAGAAAATTGATTATACATCATGAAAAAAACTTGAAAAAAGAACTAAATACTGAAAAAAAACGTAAAAAATCGTAGAAAATCGTAAAAAATAGACAAAAATAGGTAAAAAGTACAGAAAATCAAAAATCACAAAGCAATGTCGAAAAATGAATAAAATTTAACCTAAAATTGCCAAAAAAATGTAGGAAATTTGAAGTAAATCATGAAAAAAATCGTTAAGAATCATCGAAAATTATGTAGAAAATAGACTAAAACAGGTTCAAAGTGCAGAAAATTGACCAAATATCACGAAGAAAACTTGAAAAATAAATTAAATAGTGAAAAAAATCGTTGAAAATCGTTGAAAATTAAGTTGAAAATCGAAAAAACAGATACAAATTACAAAAAAATTAATGAAAAATCACGAAATGATGCCGAAAAATGAATTAAAATTGACTTAAAACCACAAAAAAAAAATTCGAAAATTGAGTGGAGATTGACGTAAACCATGAAAAAAAATCGTTGAAAATCATCGAAAATTGCTTAATAATTTGAAGAAAACAGATGGATACAAAGTGCAGAAAGTTGATCAAATCTCACGAAAAAATGTTGAAAAATCATGCTTTTTTCAAGTTTTTTTTTTTAATTTTTATCAATTTTTACCAACTTTTAACGATTTTTGGTCAATTTTTACACATTTTTCAACATTTTTTCGTAATTTTTTGTCAGTTTTCTGTGCTTTTCATCCCTTTATGTCAAATTTTTTAACCAATTTTCTTCAATTTTCAACGAGTTTTGGTCAATTTTCACTAATTTCTCAACATTATTTCGTAATTTTTGACCAATTTTGTGCATTTTTAATTCATTTTTGTCTACTTTTTAGCCAATTTTTAATAATTTTTAACGATTTTTTCATCAGCTTTTTGCATTTTTAAACTATTTTGATTAAATTTTTACCCAATTTTCGGTGATTTAAAAACATTTTTTTCTTAATTTTGCTAAATTTTCAGCTATTTTTCAATATTTTTTCTTGATTTTTCATCACTTCTGTCCATTGTTTGATCATTTTCAACGATGTGAATTTTTTAAGTGAAAAAATAACGTTTTAATCCATAATAAAGGATGGAAGAGTGTTAGGAGATCAAAATTTCTACCCCGAGGTTTTCAGACCCTAATTACCAAGCCCCATCGATTAAATTCAAATTTCAATTCTGGGGCGGATTCGCCTATTTTTTCCGTTGGTACCCTTCCAATGTTTTTTTTTCAAATTTTTAATTTTAAATCAATGTAACTCTTCAAAAAAATGGTGCGCTACTAGTTCTGAGGTAACATTGTGGTGATACCAATTTTTTTTAATTATTATAACATAATTATGTATTTAAATAAGGTATGTATTATCCAGAGATTCTTCCATTTTTGAACAAATTTGACCAAACTGAAATCTTTAACTAATGCAATATTTCTTTCATTAATTATTTATCACTATAAATACGAGTATTAATTTTGATGAATATTCATTGTAGATATTTGACGTTCGGGATTTTTTTTTCTGTGCAGATTTCATGGGTAAGAAGAAGAGACTGGCACATTTTGACATTTGGATTACTTACGTACACAAATGACGAACGATTCCAAATGCTACATGGTGAAGGCTCAGATGACTGGACATTGCAAATAAAATACGTTCAAAAACGAGATAATGGAACGTACGAGTGCCAGGTAAGAACTCATGATGAGTTTGATATTGATTCAGTATTACATTCATAGGGTGTAGCTGTGTTTGATAAGAATTACGACATGCAACATAGATCTCGTTTAATAATGTATCAAGTTCGTTAAAAAAAAATGAATATTTTGCAAAAATAGTTGATATTAAAACATCGTGAAATTCGCGATTTTTTGACCTAATTTTTATACATAAGCTGAGCATTTTTGCCGGAAATTTTCGGAGAAAAAAATAATAAAAATATGTTTATTTATAAGAAAGAATACCGTAGATTTTTAAAAGATTAAAAATACAAAATAGGTCTCGAAATAATGTTTGAAAAATTCAAATTATTATCAAAACTATCGAGTTAACCGGATACTTGGAATTATTTTTTGTCGAGATGAGAATCAACATTTTTTTTCCTCGTAGTATTCAGTCAAACGAAAGACAAAAATTTATAAACTGAAAGAAAATTCTTTTTAGTATTGGATTTTACCTACATATTTATAAAATTCATAAATAAAATTCTTTTTTCTTTTCTCCCTCAGGATAAATTGTCGACATATTTGAACAGTGGGTAATTTTGGAAAAAAAATTTTCTGTTGGGGAAATTTTTTAACTATTCATAAATCTTGCAATGTGTTTTTATTTTTTTTGTTATTTATTATAAAATGGGATATTATTTAGACACCTCTATAGAAGAGCAGTATAGAGTATGGAATTTTACCGCTTTATTTAGGATATTAATTTGTATGTTCGTACAACTCTGTAGGAATCCCTTGCTTAAACATCGTGTTCGTGACACCTAAAATAACAATATAAAAATGAGTCGACTCAGTTTATTTCTCTCAAGAAATAAAAACGTACGTACCTTAACTAAATCATGCGGTATAGCTAGAGACCTTTACACATATTCTACCGCAGCGTTGTTTCAAATACCTACTTAGGTTACTTTTTTTTTTTTTTTTCGCTAGATAGGTAGAAAATGTTTTTATGAAATAATTTAAGAGCCAAGATTACGGATGTTTGCTTAGAGATTCGCTTGTTTGGTGTTGTAACGGAAAAACATAAGGCATAGGGTTTTGTCTTTGCGTTTGACCTTGAACTATATGGTATAAGAGCTTGAGTGCTTTTTATACTTTACTTTATCCCTACGTACATCCGTTCGTGTTATCCCAACTTAATGCTGTTCTCATTGAGAAGGAAACCTGTTGAGAGAATTTATTTCCTAGGTTTTACCCGACTACGAGATTTACACAAATTAAAAGAATTCTGGCGAGAAAGCCGAGAATAATTTTTCATTTGTTTGGAACACCAAAGAAGGAAATAAGTTTACCTACATTATTTATTTTTTGTCGACTTCTTTTTTAGTTTTTTTTTTTTTTTTCATTAAAATGGTGGTAGATTTATTGATGTTTGGAGGAAATGAAAAATCAAAACGTTTATTTTTGATTTCAATTATTTAAACAGATACCTGTAGATGCACGTATAATCATTATTACGTACCTACAGGGTGTTCCATCTCAATATGGACCCCCTTCAACCAGTAACTATACAACACATACTGAGTCGATGTATGTATGTTTGACTGACCTCTGAATTGAAGGGGCTGAAATATACTGATATGAAAATTTTTCAGCATATACTACTCTATTTTTCAGAACAGCTGTTATACAAATAATATTGGACATTAAACCAGAAAAAAAATAATTTTATGCAGAATGTAATAAAATGGTCTTTTGGTTAGTAGGTTGATGGTTGGACGGGTAATGAACGAAATAATCGAAAAAACATGCTTTAAAATGAAAAGAAACAAAATATTTTTCTGTTCAGGTGAATTACGATTATTTTGTACTTGTCAAAAGCGTGCTGACTCTTTCAGATGTTTGTACTTCGCAACACGTTCTAAAAATAAAAAACTTCCGCGATAATTTCGGTATTTTTTTTAAATTTTGAGTGATGATAACTTCTTATCAAAACAAGGTACAGGAGTGAAGGTAGGTTATGATCAAGGGAGATGAAGTGATTTTTGACGAGGTTTGAGGTTCATTTCTAGAGAAAAGCGAACGAAATAACTGAAAAACTCTTCGAAAATCACTTATCTCCTGTGTTAAATACGATATTTTTCTTCAACGAGGAAGATAAACGCTTGTTTGTGCCCCCAAACCATCGACGAGTGGGCCATAAAGTAGCGTTTTACCTCCCTAGTCACAAAAATTGATTCATCACCCTTCAAGAGCTTTTACAACCTTTCAAGAGCCTTCAGAATCCTTTCAAGAGCTTTCACAACTCTTGAAGAGTCTTCAAACCCTTTAAAACCCTTTCAAAGGCATTCAGCCCCCTATTTCCCCCCAGAAACCTTCATAATCCTTTCAAGAGCCTTAAAATCTCTTCAACAACCTTCACAACAAGCTTTCAGAAGCATTCAAAAGACATTAAAAGCTTATAGAATCCTTTCAAGAGCCTTCAGAGCCCTTTAAATGTCTTCAGAAAGCTTTCAACAGCCTTCGCAACCCTCCCAAAACCCCTAGAACCCTTCCAAGAGCTTTCGTAGTTCCTCAAGAGCCTTTGACCCTTTTCAAAAACGTTCGAAAACCTTCTTGAAAGTCTTCAAGAGCCAGAAAAAGCGTTTACAACCCTTTCAAGAACCGTCAGAACCCTTTCAAGAGCCTTCACAACCCTTCCAAAACCTCTGGAACCCAAAACCCTTCCAAGAGCTTTTATCCCTCAAGAGCCTTCAGAATCTTTTCTAGCACACTCAAAAACTTTTTTAAAGTCTATAAGAGCGTACAAAAGATTTCATATCCGTTTCAAGAGTCTTCAAAATTATTATAAAGCGTTTGAAAGCGTTAAAAAGCCCTGTAGAGCCTTCAAAAGCCTTCTGAATCCTTTCAATGGCCTTCAGAATTATTCAAAAGACTTCCAATCGTTCAAAACCTTCCATGAGCCTTCAAAAGCCATTAAACCCATTTTCCACAGCCTATCCAAGAGCTTTTAGAACGCTTCAAAAGCCTATAAAATCCTTCAAAGTTTTCAAAATCTTTTCATCACCCTTCACAACCCTTCCAGAGTCTTTAGAACCTTTCAGAAGCCTTCACAATCATTCGAAAGTCTTCCAAACGGTTCCAAACCTTCCAAAGCCTTCCAAAGCTTTTAGAACCCTTAAAAGGTTTTTAAAATCTCTTCAACAGCCTTCACACCCCTTCCAGAGCCTTTAAAACTCTTCAGGAGACATCGGAATCATTCGAAAGCCTTCCATAGCGTTCAAAAGCCTTTCGATATTTTCAACAAAAACTGTGAAAATTATACAGTTTAAAATACTTTTTTTTCGATTATTTCAATCATGACGGGTCCAACCATCAACCTATCGAGACAAACGACCACTTTATCACATTCTACACAAAATATCTTTTTTCTGCTTTGAATTCCAATATTCGATCTGTAACAGTTGTTCTAAAAAATAGAGTTGAATGCGCTAAAAAATTTTCAAAAAAAAAAAAAAATTTCGTACCAGTACATCTCAACTCTTTTAATTCAAAGGTCAGTCAAACATACATACATATAGACTCGGTTTGTGTTGCATGGTTATTGGTTAGAGGGGGTTTATATCGTGTCAGGACACCCCTTGTATTTCCATATTTCAAATAGATAACCAGCCTGTTTGTTAAATTGAAATAAGAGTAGATCTAGGTAACAGTAGATTTGCAAAAAAAAAAAAAAAAGGAAACCCTCCTACGCTAAAAATAATACAAAAAATATTTCATTTTCATAGTTCTTTTTTTGGTATTGTATTTTTTGTATTTTTTTTTTCTAATTTTCTTATCTCGAAGAATAAACTCGAAAAGAATGTTTATTATTATTATCTCTTTTTTTTTTTTTTTTTTTTTTTTTTTTTTTTTTTTTTTTGGATACACTATATAAAAGAAGTACACGTTTTCATACTTTCTTCCTCTTTTTTTTATACTCATAATATCGCTAGAAGAATATTTTCTCGTCGTTCATTCTTGTGAAATTTCTCTTTTCTACTTTATTGCGTTCATCTTTTGTTCCATATTTTCATCGCTCATCTTATTTCCATATTTTTTTTTCGCCTAATGCTTCATCATCATTATAAACGTCATCGTATCTGCCATTTTCTAACGGTAATGTCTTCAACGATTGGCCTTCATCATCACTTCAATTCATTGCCACCGCGTAATTTTCCTCGTTGATTTTTTTTGTTTGTTTTGCTTGGTCTTATTCTTTTTTTTTTTCATTTTGTATTCGACGTAACTTTGGAATCAATGAACCCTCAATTTGTATGATTAAAAAAAAAAATTGTCACGAGATGATATATTTGAAGGTTTTGGTTTTTTGTAGGTTTGTGTGTCTTGTTGACAATAGTAAATATAGGCTAGGTATGTAGTTTCCTTTTTGGTTATAAATATTACAAGGACGAATGGTTTTTAATAAAATGAAAGCTATTGTAGGTGAAAGAGGTTTTTGGTCGGATGTTTTTTTTTTTCTACTCAGGCCCCGGAAGCATTATTATCGCAGGAGAAGAAAACATGCTATAAATTAAAATAGGTTTTTTGTCGGCTTTTATCAACGTATTTGGTATTTTAACGCAAGGCTTATCAACAAACGTTTGTTTTCATTAATAAAACTAAACCATATTACATCCTAACGCATAAATCAAACGAATTCAATAGGAAACATGGCTCTCTTGTGTGAAATACAATAGAAGGAAAAAAAGTTTTTACAAGCGTATCAACAAGTACTTTTGCCGTCATCGTCAGTGTTCCATTGGAGTTGTTGTTGTTGCTTCGTTTCACTTATTTATTCGACTATGAGCATTATTTGAATTTTTTAGTGTACGATTAAAAACCAGGAAAGTGCTGATTCGTCATGAACATTGTATCAAATTTTGCGAAAATTTTGCATTTGTGATTTTTTTATTTACTTTTGAAAAAAGGTGTGATGTTTTTCCATCCGACAAAAAGAAATGATTCACTACGCTCAATGTGCGTCTTGAATATTTCAAATTAGATTACTGAGTCTTAATTTTCTTGAAAACATTTTTGGAGCTTAAGCCTGCTCCCCTCTTTGCCCCTATTTTCCCTTGTGATTCTCACCGCATCAAATTTCAGTCCACTAGCTCAATTTAGGGAACAGTCGTGCAAGGAACTAACCCAATAAATTGCAAGATGCACCTCAAAAACCAGTTTCAGGAGCTTTAAGGAGTGCATGGAGTTGAAAATTTGAAACTCTCTCAAGTCACTTCTTGGACCTGTTATACATCTTCAATCTTCTAGTTCAATTTGTACGGCAGATATATGAAGGATTCAATGGAAAACAACAAAACTCACGGAAAAAAATATATTTTCAGACTGTAAGAAGTTGCAACGGGAATGAAAAGTCGAAATTTTCAAACAGTACAACTACCACCCTTATTAGTTTCGTATGCTACAATCCTTTTCTCATGCCCTGTGAGGAGGAGGAGAAGGAGGCTGTAATTCGGCTAAAACGTCGCACCTCCCAAAAGGCACATTTAAGACATCTAATGAATCTATATTCCGAATTCCCGAGCTGATATGCAGGAAACTAACTGTCAAGATCAAATAAAGAGGAAAATTTTCATACCTTCCTTTGCAATTGACTTACAAGGGAACGATAAGAAGTGTCCATTGTCAATCTGCACAAATGGTTGCCCATCATTTAGTAATCCGGGACTCTACTTAAGCATCATATTATTTTGTCCGGTAGTGCGCCAGTTTTCACGTACCAGTGTTGCCAATATTGAAAAAAATGAAAATTACCTATTTTCAAAATTGAAGGTACCGCATGAAATGCGAATAATATTTTTCTTCTTATTCGATGTTATTAATAGTAAAAATAAAACTTATAAATTTTTATTTGGAAAGACTGGAATAAAATTAATCAGTTGGCGTTTGTGAAATTTTCATACATACAGTACCTTCAATTTTGAAGATAGGCAACTTTTGTACAAAACTATTTTTGCTCACTTTGAAGAGTTTTGCAAGAATCCTGAATCATGAAAAATATTTCTAAGAACTTTAGATTTTTTATCACTGCCCCTTCAAATTTTGAGTTAGATAACTTGTTCATATGAACATTTATGCTCATTTCATTGGTCCCTAACCAGCTATTATATTATGTCAAGAAAATATAAAGCAATAAAGTTTCCATAGTGTCACTTCTTCAGTGTTGGCAACACTGCTACGCAAAAACAAACTCTGTACCGAACAAAAAAAATATGGTGGGTATCCAGGAGCCTGAAGTACTACTTGATGGGCAACCATTTGTGCGCATCTGCGACTGTCCATTGG
This sequence comes from Ferrisia virgata, assembly GCA_900060175.1. Classification (NCBI taxonomy): domain Eukaryota; kingdom Metazoa; phylum Arthropoda; class Insecta; order Hemiptera; family Pseudococcidae; genus Ferrisia; species Ferrisia virgata. The sequence goes on from FIZR01011810.1 coordinate 11,393, forward strand.
TTTAACAACAAATAAATTTTTGTGACTATTGCTCTCTGGCACCTTCTCACCCATTGTTGGACATGACTGAATTTTGACCTGAAGTCATCATCACTCATATGTATATCTTATCTACAGAAATGGTTGCCTATCATACAGCACTTAGGGCGCCTATATACCAGTTTTTTTTTTCAGTACGAATTAGTTTTCATCTAGCAGTGTTTCCAACATTTCCCTTCATTATTTCATATTGAAAAAAAATTTTAGTAGGGAAAAATTCTGGTATTTTAACATGCCGTGCAAAAATCATTCATAATCATTTTTCATCACGAGTTTTTGATTAAAAACTTCAAATCAAAAATCAAAAACGTCACATTTTCAGAAAATAACCCTCAGCCTTAAGACATATCCATGGAAAACATGGAAAAAAAATTATGCCACCTATGTTCAAAACATCAAAACATACTAATTTTTTAATCTTCAATTGTTTTACTTTTTTATTTTTTTCATTTTTTTATTATTTATATTTTTCATTTTTTACTTCTTTTATTTGTTAATTTTCCCAATGTTTTAATTTTTTTGTATTTTTTATTTTTTCATCTTTTAATTTAAAACTTTTTCAATTTAAGTTCTTTAATTCTAATTTGAAGAGGCATTTATTTTTAAGAAAATCAAAGATTCGTTGAAATGGTTTTTGTGATTAAGAATTCTTGCTAAACTTTTCACGGCGAACAAAAATTGCTTTTTGCGGAATTTGCCTATCTTCAAAATTGATGGCGTGGTTTGCCTGAAAGTTTCACCAACCACACCTGATTTTATTCCAGGCTTTTTCCATCAAAATTGATATATTTTATTTTTACTGCTGATAATACCGAATAGGAAATAAATTATAATCCGCATTCCATGCAGTCCCTTCAATTTGGAAGATATGCAATTTTCGCGAAGAACAATTTCTATTCGTCTTGAGGAGCTGTGCAAAAATCCTAACTCACAAAAAATGTGATTTCTTTGAATCGCTGTCTCCACAAATTTATTAAATTAGCGCATAGAAATTTTGATTTGTTCAAAAAACATATCTTACATTTTTATACTGGAAGGCAGAATTTCGACGCAAAAATTTTGAAATAAACGAACTTATCGTAGTAAAATACGATGACGAATTGACGGCCTGAAATAAATAGGATTCTGAAAAAGCAAGTTAATTCTTGTGTATTGAAGCGATAATTCAGATTACTAAGCTGGTAACAAGTGCTTCTGAATAATAAACCGTTTGAATATAAATTTTGGCTTAATAATGTCAAAAATTTACCAACACAAAACAATTGGTACCTTTTAACGCAAAGACTATAGGTACATTTGTACGAAAGACAAAAAAATAAAAAATAAAATAAAATAACGCGACAAACGTAGTGTAAAGATATTTCAAATTAGGAAAAAAAAAAAGAAAAAAAGAAGTATCATACAAACGGGAAAAATTTCCTCGGACGGCGGCGTTTTTATTTCGGGGAAAATATTTAAAATATGGATGAAAAGTGGAGAAACTTGGTAGCTCTTTTAATTACAAAACTTTTACTATAAAATAAATCGAAAAAATTCGCTATCTTTCTTCGAGCGATATTTTATTTTGAACGATAAACTGCGATCGTTTTCTTTGTATATAAGTTATAACTAGGCGAGTATAAAATATACGAAATATCCCTTTGTTCTACTCTATGTTAAAATGTTAAAAATTCTTTTTATACTATGTTTCGGATAAGTTTGCGAATTTCTTTTGTATATGGTACGCTTCTGTAGATAGTGTTGTTTATAGATGGACCGGCAAAATTGAACGGATGGAAGAGAAGTGGTGGCGATTTAGGTATACGTAGAATGGTCTAAAGTGATGGCAAACGTTTCTATGATGGATTCATTTATCGTTGGTTGGTGTATGTGTGGGTTTGTGAAATTTAACCACTTACGTGACAATAAAGACTGATTAAAATTTCTCATCGAAGATATTTGATTTTGCCAAAGTTAGAATTTCAGCGAATTATTCGACTATATCGATAGAATTCCATTCGTGAGGTTATACCTATAAAAATTGCAGAATTTCGTGCTTATCGGATAAGTATAGCTTGGTACTACTAGAACGGACGAAATTTGATACGAGAAAATAATTTATTATAATGTAGTTTCTCAGTGAATTTTATAGGTTAAAAATTATGGTGAGATATCCACTCGAGATTATTATGCTATTTTACATATACGTACACTTACACTATTTATTGCTCTGTACCGATACCGGGTATTTCGTGAGGTGTTACGATCATTTTGCGTAGAAATACTGCAACACTAATCGCATAAGTGTGGTATACTTTTTCAAATTTACAGTTCAATATTCAGCTTGGCTTCATCCAGGCTGGACTCGCTGAAAGATATGGATATTTACTAGGGTGGGCCAAATTTTGCGATTTTTGGAAGTCTATAGATGCGAAGGGGGGTCACAATACTTGCAAAATGTCCTCAAAAGAATGTTGTAAAAACTTCAGCTCCACCAAGTCAATTTTTTAAACTTGCGAAACTCGCTTAAAGTTTGAAAATTTTTCGGAAAAATGAAATTGTTCTATATATTTGAACCCAAAATGATTATTATCGATAAGTTTTCATCATTATTCCTCTTTTTAGCGATTTTTTCAAACTGTTATTTTTTATGTTTTTTCACGATTTTCCGGAAAACTGTGAAGGAAATTGTTTTGAGAAACGCCCCCTTGAAATAGATTTAGGACATTAATTTTAGGCGATTAAGCACAATATTTCAGATTTGTTTTTTAGGCTCACTCAAAAGAGCTAATTTTTTACGTGTTTTAAAATGGTTGAAAATTGATGGAATAATTTTTCAAAAAATATTTCATTACAAAGGATACATTTCATCTACTTTTGACTCTCAAAGGCAATTTTTCATTTTTCTTGTCTTTTTTTGAACCATTTACACTGTATTTTTATATGTTGGAATACCAACTGAGGTCCTTGAAATGGACAGAAGTGGTAAAATAAATTTTAAATGGACGAAAGTAAGTATGCTCGATCCATTTTACTTGAAATTCTCTCAAAAAATAATTTTAATGGTGTGGAAAAATTCTTGTAAAAACACAAAAAACGATTCCTTAAGCAGCCCAGGAAAATGTCATTTTTCATCTCCCTCCCTTCCTCCCTCCCACGAAAATAGAGTTAATGATGAAAACTTGTGGCCAATGATCGTTATTTTTGGGATATGTTATACAACATTGGATTTTCTATCGATTGACTCAAAAAATAGCAATTTTTGCGATTTTAGTTCCTCAACACCACCTCCCTTAAATTTGAGCATTAGTGAATTTTCACTCAAGGCCTACCCCACTCCAGAATATGAAATGTGACGCCGATCCAAGCTTATTTTTCAAATTTGATTGATTTTGGTCGGTATCGAGCTGAGCAAATGATTTTTAGTTGAAGGAGAGGGGATAAGAAATGAAAGTAAATATGTGACGTGTGCAAAAATGATTGTACTGTTTTCTAGTATCTCACAACGGATTTAGTTGATATCCCCCCCCCCAATTATCCGCCGTAAATCGATAGACCATAATAGTCCGGTTTTCATTTACAATATGAAATAGAAAATCAGGTTAAAAATTGGGTCTCGGGGCTAAAATTTTCAACACATTATTTTGAGATTATTTCTCAACAGTTGTGAACCCACCGTGTATAAATTTACGAAAAAAGCAAAGTTCAACTCACCCAAATATTTACATAATTATAGACAGTGAAGAAAAATAAATTTTCTCCTTCAAATCTGAATATTAGCATATCTATCTACACCGATGTCATTCAAGTTGCAGCATTGCCAGGTAAAATATTTGTATCTCCTTGTTAAACACCCTGTATATACTCGTTTATCGTTTATATCATACCAAGAAGTACTCAAATCGCTATAAAATCAAAACCAATACGACGAAGAGTCGATATAAGGGTAATTTTCGATATTATTTCCGTACATGGATAATATATGAATGTAGGTGGTAGGTAGAGGGTACATACTTACGTACAATACATTAATACGGTTCGGTTTAATTCTCTATCTATCTACGTATGTAGGTCTAGGTGCACAGTATAATGTATTGTGAATAAGAATAGAAAAACGTGCCTGGTATTATGTTTTTAAAACAGGAAAACTAAATACCATCGAGAGTATGATTTAGAACATGTAGATTGGTTGGTTGGTTGGTTGGTTGGTACATATTACAAACAATCCTTTCCATGTGTGCGTACTATGTACTCGTATAATAAGCTATGGATTCGAAATTCGAAATACTGCAGTTCAAAAATTACATTCAAATGGATTACGTATGATATAAAATGAAAATTACCGAATGCAGATTTTTTATTTAGCTTTTAAAGTGTATTGCGTTGTACACGGGAATAGTTACGAATACATTATATAAATGAGGTACGCAGACGTACGTAAATATACGCGAGTTCTTCTATCGACGTTGGAATTTTTTTTTCTTTTTTCCAAAAAAAAAAACCACAATCCCATTATAATATAAATAATTCAAATGGTTCTTTTTGTATTATTTGATTTTTAATTTTATAGAAGTTGCCATTCTTCAGCCGAAATTTTCTTCTATATAAAATTCACGAAATTGGTGTCATTAAATTGTACCCACTTGTCGCAAAACTGAACAAAAGTATATCTTGGAAAACTTATCAAGATAAGGATGCAATCTTATTTTATTGTATAAAAATTTTTGTAAAGAATTTTCTAATGTGATATTTTAATAATGAAATCTACGATGTAATTATTTTACATAAAAATAAAAACAAATTTGGTAGGGATTTAGATTTAGATCAAAATTTAGTCGTGTTTCAGCTCAAGATAGGAGACAATAAAAAATTTCAGAGAATTTAATTGTTGTAATTCCGATAGAGCTCGCGGAAATTAAAATAATCTTCCTTGTAAAGTTCAACGAAATCCATTTTGGGGTACTAGGAGACCATTGAGGCCATTCTTTGCACGTCAGATATTATTTTATTTTGAATTACTTTTTTATTTATTTTTTTCAAACTGAAACTGAAAATCATTCTGTCAGCTAGATATGGATTGAAATCGTTCAAATTTGAGCAGTAGGCTTACATTATTGGCGGATTTTAATTTTTGATTGAGGATGATTTTAGAACGAGATTCAATAATTCCCAAATTTGGGCAAGGGAGTACTAAGATGGTAAAATTACAAACATGGTTTGTTTTTAAATTAATCACAACAGAATTAAAAGTTGTATAACATATGCAAAAATCAGCCTCCTGGCCCAATCTGTTCCTCACATATCTCCTCTCCAAACTAGGCGAGGGGGTTGAAATTTGGTGCGCAGATTTAGTAGGGGTCTTAAAGCGTCTTTTGGAAGTTTCCACTCTTTGGCTCCCAAACCCCTTCCCCCCCTCTACAGTCTTAAAAATGTGGTTTTTTTTCATTTTTGAAGTTTAGGACGCGCGTATCAACAACCCCCTCCTCCCTCCGTTGAGTTGGAAAGTTGAAATTTTGTATATATTTAATGGGAACCGTATAGTGCTTTTTGGGGGTTTCAGCTATTCACTTCAAATATCTACCTGTCACATGTATCTCTTTTCACTTTTTGAAAATTAGGCTCAAAAATCAACATACTACAATGTTGTTTTTATGCATTCACTTTTTCCCCTCGAAACCAGAAATCATTTACTTGGCTCAATATCGACAAAAATTGGTCAAGTTAGACAGTAGGTTTAGATTGAGGACGGATCTGATGCGAATGAGTTGAGATAATTTTGGGTGAAAATTCATTTATGCCGAACTTTGACACGGGGAGAGGGGTGGGATTATAAGGGAATAAAATTACAAAGAAAATCGTTTTACAATCAACTGATCGAGAGTCAATAGAGAATAAGAGGCGAAATAAGATAGCCACTTATATTTGACTGTGGAAACTGTTGCAACTCACTTAGAACCCTTTTCACTTCCATCTTTTTTCAAGCTAAAATGGTAAGTGAATTTAGTTGTTGACTTTATAGATCCATGTGATATCTTTCATGGTTTTAATGTCATTTCAATGCTTATTATTGGAATTCACCTCTCAAAAATATAATCAAAATTGTTTTTTTTTGGTTCCTTTTTCTCTTTTTCCTCTGTCCTCTCTCTACCAAATCATATTTAAGAGTTTCAATTTTTCGCTGTAAAAGTAAAAGAACCTCATGTTTTTTTTTTTTTTAAATCAGTTGTAAGGGTAGAAGGGTGCAATGAAGTTGAGAAGTCGAAACTCCCAAAAAACACATCTATGGTCCTTACTACGTCTACATATCAGATTTCAACTTCCTAACTGAATCTGGAAAGAAGATAGGTGAGGAATTGCTCTTTTTCAAGGTCAAGAAGAGGAAAAACCATCATATCTCTCCTCCTAATTAACCTTGGAGGCTGATTTTTGAATATGTCACACAACTTTGGATTGTTTGCCGATTGACTTAAAAAGGAACTATTTCTGCGATTTTAGCCCCTCGGCCCTCTTCTCTCCTAAATTTTAGTATAACTGAATTTTGACTTGAGGTCATCTCCACTCCATAATATCAAATGGTCCGACAATAGAAGTCTATTCCTCAAATTTGACCGATTTTAGTCGTTATCAAGCAGAACAAATTATTTTTAGTTATAGAAAAAAAATAAATAAATAAAAATAAATATCTGACATGCACAAAAATGGTCGTAATGATCTTCTAGAACCCTAAAACGGATTTTATTGATATCCTTCCTCCCTCATTCGCCATAGATCGACGAGCTATAACAGCCTAGTTTTCATTTACAGTATGACATAAGAAATCAGGCTAAAAATACTTGTGTACAGACGAGAAAAGAGAAATGGAAATATTTTGAAGTATAGATTTCAGCACCTTCTTATTTTGGGACCCAATTTCGTAACTTTCAAAACAACTAATAGATCCAATTGATATGGGATTCAGCATAGAATCCTTTTAGCTCAGGTCACTTTTGCGATTGAACGCTTATTTCCAGAGTTATAAATAAACATTATGATGAAATAGGCAGATTTAAAAAAGAGTGGGCACTGGATAGCCCTTTCTTTGAGAAGAATTGAAGTTTTTCAAAGCATAAAAATTTCATCTGATGAAGAATTTGGTATAGAATAAAAAAATTAGAATGATTCCACTTCTTTGATAATCTTTCTAGGAAGCTAATTTTTGGATGTGGGTTATTTCCTATGCAAAGCTTGATTCTTTACAGTGACGTGGCGTGAGGTAAAATTGAATGTAAGCAATATAAATATTGAAATTTTAACTCAGTGTTAGTGTGGCATTGAACCATTCATCAATACATAAGCAATTCGACGAACGCTTATACAAACGTGTTTCCACCACTTAGCGCATTCCCACTCTCGTTCCCACCAACACCCGCTAGTAGCCATAATTCTACAAGATGTAATGGTGGGAGGCAATGTTCGTTATTCCGCGTTGTAGGCAAGACGTCTATTGCTTAGTACACGAATAGAATGAACAGGCGAATCATAATTATACATTTTTGAAAATATAAACATCAGCGGTAGTTGTAGTGAATTTGATCGATATCGAACGAAGTAATTGTATCATATTCGAGGAAAGGACTGGCGTAAATGATTAAAAATTAGGAAAATAAATATCTAGCGTGTTCGCTGTTCTTCTGAGTCACCCTGAAGCAAATTTCGTGAATACTCTCATCTCCTTCACTCACGCCATCGCATCCATTCTCATACCCTAATAACCTGGTTTTCACATTGACAATATGACGATGAAATTCGAGCTAATGATGCTGAGACTGACGCAACGTAACGCAGGTACCTAAAAAGTATAGTAATTGTAAAAAATGAAAATGGCCAATTGAACATTATACCTATATACAATTGGTGATAGTTATACCTGACTTTTAACGTAATAATGGCCACAAAAAGATAAAGATGATTATTGACCTTGAGTTATTATCCGTTGGTCGATGGCCAATTATTTTCAAGTGGCTATGTTCGGTCGCCAATTACCACCGAGACGAGGCAATTTTTACGGCTATTATTTCGCATTTTCGAGTATCTAGATGCGGCGGTACATTGTATACCTATAGTTTAGTTGCGTCGGTCGGTTTACGTTTCGGCCAATTATTTAACAACGGCAACGGCAACGGCCAGCACATGGTGGGTAGATGACTGTCATGTCCTTTCGAATCGACGTAGCGTAGACCTTTAGCGGCACTGCGCGGCGCAGAGTGAAAATTTTCCATAATGGTCATTAACTGTACGCGTAGACGATGCTCAATCGTCACTGTTCTTATCAAGATTGGCACCGAGTCGGGTGTTGAGGCTTAAATGAAAGCGACCTTTAACGCAAGCTTAATTTATAAATGGAATCGGCGTAAAATTTAATTCGTTTCGAATACGAAAGCCAAGGATCAGATATGCGGCTTGTTTGCCTAGAGATGTAGGTAAAGGTACGTATAGCCTACCTAAACATTTAGACGCGTGTATTATATAAATGCTGCTACGTATTTGGTTTATTTATAATATATACTAAGAGTTTCTTTTTTCGCCTACGCACCTATCTAGTAAGATAATAGACTATACGAGTAATATACATATTGCATACGATGAACATCGAAATGGTACACTTGACACATGTACCTTTTGCCTATCTATACAATATCTACCATTTCTGCGGCAATTGGAATTTCAGCAATAACCAAAGAACTCGTATATATGTACCTAATGATTAGACATGTGTTTGTCAAAACCTAAAAGCGTAATTAACCGTCGACCTGAGTCGACGACGACGACGACGACGATGACGATGTATTGGCAAGGGCATACTAATATATGTAGCATATAAGGTAGTAAGCCTTTCGTGCTATATGTAAGCAAACTTATACATATGTTTCCCAAGTACAGATCAAACACGTTGGTTTCGGTTAAATTGGCAAACAAAAGGCGGAAACAAAAGGATATAACGACACTTATTCATATATTCCATACTACCAACGCGATGTGATGTGTGTGTACTTGCAGGGGGTTAGGGTAGCTGTGGTGGAGTAAACTTGGCATATTCTAATTAACGAATGAAGGAAGCTCGTTAAGGTATTGCCAAACAGTACGTACAAGTGACTGACTAACACCAAATACCGCAACGATAAAGTATAATGAAAATATTTTAAACCATCTGACACGCCAGTATAGATACTTTTGACAAGTTCGATCGACAACGTTAATTGCTGATGGTATATAGCGATGTCATCGTATCGTCTTCGAGTAACTTTCTGCAGCGAAGCAGTGAAGGAAAAAAAATAATACGTTTGAAAGATTCTTTTACCCTTTGAGATTCGTACTAAACCGTTCGGTTCGGTAGCAAAAACCACCAAAACCATAGAAGGTATTTCAATTAAACCGAATGAGAAGCGAATATACTAGAAACAACTTTTGGCATTAATAAAGAATGACGTTGCCTGGTTGAATTATACGAGTATAGCTGACTAAAGTATGGTATGTTTATTGGTGAAAAAGTATTGACAAGTCACGGTGGTGTAGTTGTACAACAAATTTACCTACGTTCGTACCTTACAACGAGTACTTTGGGGTTCGTTTTGTATCGAATGAAAACGTCTGTCGTATATATGAATGTACAAAAAGGAATGCGTAGGTAGTAGTTACCTGTATACTTACTTATTTCTTAATATTTCGTATTGTTTTCCTCGAATACCTACTTGTTTTCTATTTTCCTTGTTTCAAAAAAAAAAAACTTGATAATTTTTCTTTTTTTGTGCAATGTCTCGTGAGATTGTAAAATGGATGAAAAAAAGTTTCAACTTTTTTTCTTTACAGAGCCAACTTGGCATTAAAGGTCTCCTTTTTCACTTTTATTTTTATTTTTTCGTATCTATTGCCTACTAGAACAGATAGAACTACAAATACTCGAGTATTAGTGTTGATCTTTGCCCAAAACTAAAAAAAAGCATCACTTTGCGATGCGTTTTTCCTAATCACCTTTGCGATTAGGAAAGGTTCGATGGGGCTAAAAAGTCGAAACCTTCAAAAGTCACAGCTAGGATCCTTACTAAATGTACACACCTAATTTCAACTTCCCAGCTCAATTTGAACGGGAGTTATGTGAGGAACAAACTCTAAAAATTAGAAAAATCGACCAAAAAACCACATATTTGGGGTTGTGATGGGGTAAAATTGGACTGAAAAGTCGAGGCCCCCAAAAAGCACATCTGAAGCCCCTACCGAATGTACATACCGAATATGACCTTTCTTTTGGATCGTGAAGGGAGGTCGTGGTTGTGGTGCTTGCTGATAGACCTGTGCGCGGTTCGTGACCTCACCTTATTAAGAAAAGAAACAAAATTTGAGCTGTAGATATTTTCATGTAATTAGTCAGGTTCATCTACATGCAGTGTTCAAAGAAACAACGATTCCCAAACAAAAAAAGAACGACCTAAGGACAAACGAAGTATCTCGTTAGATGGGAAAATTTTTGGGGCCTCGATAATTTTGAATTTTGCCCACCTCCCGTCGAAGGATATGGCCAGAAGGTTCGTGATAAAACACAGGTATTGAGCAGGGTCGCCACTTTCACATAACTGGGTGAATGACCTGTGGGGTAAGAGATTAGCGATTCACTCCTGAAGATTCCAGCACCGAAGGCAAAGTTGCAAAGTACTTTCCTGCCATAGTCTCTAGCCCCGAAGACGAAGACTCAGCGAAAACCAACAAGCTTAAGCCTCTACCCGGGTTTTTCTGAGAGAATGTCGAGGTTCTGACTCTCCTACCAGCCCAACTCCAGCACCAAAGGCGAAGTCGGCGGCCGGTACCATTGATTCCCAGCTTTCGGAGAGCAGAAACGCAATCTTCGGTGTCGAGGCCAGCATCTCCAGCCAGCTCAACTCCAGCTTCGAAGGCACAGATGGTAGATCATTAGCCATACCAACACAAATCTCCAGAACCGGAGGCAAAGACTCGGCGATACCGCTGATGACCCCAGCACTGGCGGTAGATCGTCAATAGCACCAGTAGGAATCTCCTGCGCCAAAGGCGAAGACTAAGCGGTACCATCAACCATCCCAGCACACCATCACCGGCTGTTTAGACTAGATTACACTACAAATACTCATCAGCATGCCGGTGTGATCGTCCTTTCATTGCACTTTCGGTTGAACAACTAACGAAAACACCAAGCAAATGGTCCGTACTTATAGTCAGTCAAGCCTGAGATTCCCCCAAAAAAAAAAAAAATCGAACTTCAATTGGAAATTATGATAAACGACTCTACAATGGAAAAAGAGCTAAACTCTGAACTGTAATTCCTTTATCCCTCAGACAGGATATCTTCTTTCCAACTATATTGATTTTGAGAGGAGAAAAGGATAAAGTGGTGATAATGGGATGTAGGATGTGGGGTGGAATTGAACAGAAGTTGTATTGTGCGATAGTTTTCATCTTCTTTAAGACTGGGAGATGAGTCTTCGTTCTGTATTCAGTCATTTGTCTTAAGGATGCGAGCAAAAAGATGAAACTAAAAGAAGGGTGGACAGGGCTTTGTCGACATCAGCCAGAATGGAAATTGAAACTTGAGTTTAATTGAGATGGTAGAGGGAAGAGTTATAGCTACATTCATGTTCAAAATGTATGAAAACTAATCGTTTCAGGCGACCATTTGTACTTAGTCGGTTGCACTTTTTTGTCTGTGACGGGGTTGCTAGGAGAGTAAATGGTGATATTGACTTGTGTGCTCTTAAATGCTACACTTCTTCAGTTCAGTGATAGGTTTGATTTATTCTAGTGGACCTCATTCTGTCTGCAACCAACCTGAAGCCTTTTAGCCATAAAGTATTGAACTTGATATCTACCTACTTTCAATCTTACAAATCAATCCATGGTCTTTTCAAGTCGATCTACATTTAGCCTGTAGAAAAAATGTATCCTTCTCCCCAAACAATTACAAGTGACGAAGGCAGAAGTGTAAGTTTTGGCCTCATAGAAATTGCCTTCAAGCTTTGCAAATCATCCATATACGAACAAGTGAGAGTTTCGGGTATTATTGTATTCCAGTCTCTTTTAATCTCCTGAACAACTCTCAAATCTATTTATTTTTATCTGGGATTTTCATCTACGTTGATTGAAAATTAACTTTGGTAGCTAAATGGCTGGTATTTGTGACTCCCTTTTCGCTTCGATAGATTAGATTGGTGCATAAGTTGCAATTTGTAGCCCTGTAAAAATTCAATAAATAATTACTAGTTTTTGATGTAAATTTCCAAATTCCAACTGAACGTTATCACTGATTTCCATCCAGCTATCACATAATGAAAAATGAATACCTTAAAACTATTAAAAATTAGGTGCAATAACTCTCGATGAGTTTTAATTTCCTAAATGTACCTGTATAAGTTTATAAAGCCTTTGAACGAAATTTATACAGAAAATTAGAGTTTTACATCTGCTATATTCAGCCCGACTCGGCGCCGTATCGTCATTTCGTGTGGCTTAGTGTATTGTAGTAACATACACTCAATACACTAAGGCAACTTTGAACAAGCTTGCTTGAATATTTGATCAAATTTTCAAAACTTTATTCGTACGTGTAAAGTTTTTCTCAACAGTAAAAGGAATTCCATCAGTTGAGTCTCATCTGTGACCCAATCATTCTTAGTTTAAGATGACGCGTAAACGTAAGTTACCCGCTACGCATCGAAGTTCATATAAGATTATGTTCTTCTGCACATAGTGACAATATGACATGATTACACTTGCTGCTTGAATATACCACATCCTCATAAGTGGATACCTAGATACGTACATACATAGATGGAGCGGATGGGTACCAGTGAGGAAATTTCCATTTCGTATTCGTGATAATACTCGTTCATATAGCAATGTGCGTTGGCGTTGTGAAGTTATACCAGCTACGAGGATTATTTTCCCTCGAAATTTCATTGTAATTGAGAATTATTTGGGATCATTTTTATCGGTTCGACTATGCCTATTTATTGTTTTGAATTCATAATTTTACGTACGTATGTTTGCAACGTGCTTGTACGATTCCCCGTTGAGTAGACCTGAATTCATCTGTTACGTGGAGATAAATTTTTTTAATAATCTGTAAGGAAGGTGTATGAGTGACACTCTGGTATTAACAGATTGCCATAATCCAAACTAGTGCCTATTAAATTTTTGATTAAAAATGAAAATTGCTATCGAGTAGTACTATAGATATATGTGAAAAATGATTTGAATTATGGTGTAGGCGCTTAGTGTATGAATTGTGATTTATATTGCTATCTTGATGTAATTATGATATTATAAATCTCTTCCTGATTACAATGGTAAAATCTACCCTTGACATGAAATATATTCTCACTGTCAAATTAGCATGGTAAAATGATCCTGTCCTCTGATTTTTAAAATTTTTACAAAATGTAGTTGGGTAACTTTAAAGTAAATTTAATATTGAAAAATTTCTTCAACACCCCCTCCCCCTCCTACAACCTTTTATCATAGCGAAAAGAAATCTAAATTAAGATCTTCCATCGACCAAAACTTTTAACAATTTATTGTCTCATGGAAACAGAATTTGGCACAGGAAAATTTATAAATGTTGCATTTGCTGTCCCTGAAGAAAGTTTTAGCATAGTTTATTCCAATTTATGTTCAATGGCGAACTGGCTGAGGTGCGGGTTTTTGATCACTAATCGAATTCGTCTCAACATGGGTCTTTTGCATGGTCACAATACAGTAGTCATGAGCTTTTTGGCTCCTTGCCAAGTTTATATCGATAAATAGTTTTTGTGATTGCTACTTGGACTGATATAAAACCATAGGAAAGCTATAATGAATCTTCACAACCTCGATAATAGTTTAGACCCACTGTACAAATGGTGATTGAATAGGTAGTGTCATATGACACAGTTCTAGCATGAGGCTTCTGACAGCAAAAATGGTGCTTCTGATGTGACTTGATAGTGGCGTGCTTCTAACAACCATGTAAAATCGATTTGATGCTGTTGTGACAAGTTTTTAATGCTGAGTGCACTTGACTCCGTTTGGATAGTACACTATTGCCATATGAATGACATCTAACGTACTTTTGACTTGATTATGACCCTAATGTGACTTGGGAGTGACATACTTCTGACATGCTTCTGACTTGATTATGCCACTTATGTGACTTGGTGATGGTGTGCTTCTGACAACTGAGTAAAATCGATTTGATACTGTTGTGACATGTTTTTAATGCTGAGTGGACTTGACTCTGTTTTGGGAGTACACTATTGCCATATGAATGACATCTGACATGCTTTTGACTTGATTATGACACTAATGTGACTTAGGAGTGCCAAACTTCGACAACATTATGACCTCATTCTGACACATTTATGGTGTGATTTTGATACTACGTTGGCACATTTTTGGCACAATTGTGACATTTTTTCAGCAGTGTCAAAAATCTGCCATAATTGTATCAGAAATGTGTCAAAGTAGTGACAAAAGCACACCATAAATGTGTCATAATGTTGTCAGAAGTGTGTCACTCTTAAGTCATATTGGTGTCATAATGAAGTCAAAAGCATGTCGGAAGTCATTTATATGGCATTAGTGCGCTGCCAAATCGAAAGTTAAAAGTATGCTACAACTGTGTCAAAAAGGTGCTATAACAATGTCAATTATATGTCACTACTAAGTCACAAAATAAAAGTCTGCCATTTATATGTCATTACAGTACCAGCAAAAGCGCCAATCATACCACAAATTTGTGCCACGATAGCGTTACACAAGTTCGCCAGTAATATGTCATTCGAATGTCACCTGAAACTCAAAAATTCCCCAAAAGTATGCCACTTTTGTGCTATAGAATATTGATGGCGTTTCTGTGATTAAAAATTGACAGAGTGATTGCAATGCCTATTAAAAATGACGGGGCAATCATTATTCTGATTGGTTAAAATTTTTTAAAGCAGGATCTAATGTATACCGACTTGAAAATGACATGTCACGTGACACCAAATTAACTCTCAGCCCTCACAAGAAAGCGCTGTTTTGTGAGTCCCCCACAAATTGAGGTAGGGTGTTGAAATATAGCATGTCAAATTAATTGAGGCGCCAGTAAGAGTCAGTTTTCATGTGTTCAAGTTTGTCTCACACATGTCTCCACTCCAAGCTAGGAACTGGTAGTTTGGCATGTAGCTTTAGTAAAGATTCTATATGCGTATTTGTTTGGTTCCAAGTGTTCGCTATCAAATCAACCTCCATCCCTACGTCTGCGTCTTATTG
Organism: Ferrisia virgata; assembly: GCA_900060175.1. NCBI lineage: Eukaryota > Metazoa > Arthropoda > Insecta > Hemiptera > Pseudococcidae > Ferrisia > Ferrisia virgata. The sequence continues at coordinate 26,705 of FIZR01011810.1, forward strand.
AGATATTCAATGAATGGAACAATATTGACGAATCACGAAAATCAGCCTAAAAAAGCAACCCCACAGTGGCGATACTTTTATTTGTTGTTTTTTTTTTTTATTCGCAAAGATGATTTCGAATCATTAGGAAAGATAAGAAGGATGTTGACTGCTATTTTCAAAATACACATAAAACACTTACAAACATAGAAAGATTGATGAATTAAACGTAGAAATTGTATTTTCAATTTCAGATGGGAAAAATACCAGACCAAACCATCATATCAAATTTCTTAAACGATTAATAATGAAAGAGACTAACATCGGGAGTATTATTTTATACCGGCGGTTAAAACGGGGCAATTCTTAATCTCAAACTAATGCAATAAATTCGCTCCAATCCTTTACCCTAATTCACGATAATTTACAATTAATTAACCCAGTTGGAAATTACTCTTTATACCTTTTCGGGTACTCTTTACCTTCACAAACACGTGGCAAACGTTCGATAACCGTGATAAAGTTGAAAAATTAATTTCAACGTTTATGTTTTATTTTCCAACATCGTCGTCGTCGTCGTCGTTGTCCACAAACGAAAAATAAAAAAATGAAAAAAAATCCAATACTAAAATGATGTATCGAGCATAATCAATCAACGTAAAATTATAGCATACACGCGAAAATGCATCGAACAGTAAAAGGAAATTGAAGCTCGTTGAAAAAAGAGAAAGATAGAGAGAGAGAGAGAAAGAGCGAAAGAGGATTCCTTTAAAATATCCAGTGTACCGGAAGCAATATTAATGTAGCGACGAGACGAGGGTTAATACACAGTGGCGTGTATATCGTTGCAAATATATATGGTAGAAGTAGAGTAGGCATATATACCACTGCCAGACGTACCCAACAAGTTAACAAATTTGAAAACATAGTGCCATATTCGGCGTTCAAAACTGATACTCTAATTTGGAAAAATTACAGGTATTTTAGGAGAAAAACGTCGTAAATAAAATTTCTAAATTAAATATGAACCTCGTAAAACTTCTTTTACGATTCTTTCAGACAGGCATAAATCTTTCGTAGTTGATTGCTTTCCTCTTATACTTATATATAAGAAAATACAGAGGCGCCGAAGCACACGTCTTATATATACACGATGTTGTGTTCTAGCCGCAACAGTATGAAGATAAAATTTGATTAAAACTACATTCGTATAAATGTATAAAGTCTATGTAACCCGTTTAATGTTCAGTCGTTAATTAATTCATTAAACTATGTTCATTTCACCTATATCGGCAGATAATAAGTACATAGGTATTTAGATCTACTTAATATAGCCGATATATACTTAGGTACACCTCTACCTAGCTACCTAGTACCTACTCACCCACGCATATACACCGCATTATACAGATACATACAAGTTCTCGTTAAGAATTCATTAAAAATTTCTATTCGATAGAGAACAGATGCGTCCGCCGAACACTTCTGGTTGAAAATCAGATCCAAGTCGATGTAAATTTTTAAATGTTAAATTAAGTCAGCAACTGGCTTCGTGGAAAATATCAATTAACTTACAATGAAATGGCTCACGCACGCTGTTAAAATTTTACAGCCGTTCGCCCAATGGTATGTTATGTCTAAAAAGTGGAATTTTTTATACCTAAGTCGATATTAATACTCGCCTATTTAATATTTCGTAACAAATAGCTAAGCATTAGCTATAAGAATAATCTTATCGGAGTAATAAGGAAGACTAAATATCGCTCGATGTGGTTTAGCAATAAGGTTCAACACGATCGTATAAATTACATTATACTTTTACGATGATGTGGGGAAAAAAAGGAAAACATTCCTCGGTTTTTGACCACATTCTTAAAAGTGGTTGATTGTTAGTTGAAAACCTACCGCACGAAATGCTGTGCTTCTAGCTCATAGGAAGGTAGAGCTATTGGTCTGCAAAGTGGCGCCATTTTTGAAGAAATGTAGCTTTTCACCACATCAAAAATGCTGCATTCTGGTCACCAAACTAAAAAGAATAAAATAATTTGAAGTTCTACATTTTCCTAACTCAATTTTAGTCCAACACATAAGACCACTTCAGGTCCTCTACTCAGGCCCGTAGTCAGAAGGGGGCAATAGGGGGCGTTCCCCTCCCCTAGAATAATTTTTGCCCCCTAGAAAAATTACCCAAAAATCCCATTTTTTACTTTTTTCTTGGTCATTGACACAAAAATTAATAAATCCACATAAATGTGTTTCAAATCGATGGTCACATTGATAAATTGACATATTTTCGACCTGACGATTGGTAACA